>PYAF01002563.1:1643010-1665956 GCA_007407185.1 Glycine tomentella
TCATCGGATATTTCTATCAAAATTTGGACCATTTAAAAGACATATCATACTCTAAAATGCTGATTTTGAGGCACTTAGAGTATGATATGTCTTTTAAATGGTCCAAATTTTGATAGAAATATCCGATGAAAGCGTATGATATGTCAAAACGTTCGAAATTAAGAGAAGTAATCAAAAAAATAAAAAGTAGGAATGAATTAACTAATTAAATAATTAAAAAATAGAAAAATAATTGTATTTTTGGATGCTTGAATCTGAAATACTGATTTTGAGGCACTTAGAGGCATTTTTTGGAAAAAATGGTGGACCAACTCCCCTTCGGGAGTTGCCCAGGGCTTCGCCTCTGAATTTCGAACGTTTTGACATATCGTACGCCTCCATCGGACATTTCTACCAAAAGTTATGACCGTTTGAAGTTTCGTGGTTTTTTGTCCATATTCTAACCTATTTCGCTGGGCCCTCCAGCGAAATAGTACATGCTGCCACGTGGCCACCTAATTCGCTGGGCTCCCCAGCGAAATACGCCACGTTGTGCCACGTGTCCATCACCTATTTCGCTGGCCTCAATAGCGAATTACGCCGCGTGACAGTTTGGTAAAAATTACTGTTCCCGTGGCATTTTGGCAAATTTTTTTGCCAAATGTGGCAGTACGGTCATTGTCTCCGGGGACAATGGTTAGTTGGGGACAGAGACGGGGAGCAAAGGAATACTATCCGTCTTGCCTAGTTGACATCCCTGAATATAGTCTTCATATTTAGCTTAACCAAAAAAAAAAAAAAAAGGTGATGTAATTTGGTAAAAAAAAAAATGTAAAGAGCTCATGACAGCATTCATCTAATGATTTTAAAGTCAACTACATGAAAGTGAATATCTATAAAATAGATAAATATCCAAGATACATGGAACACACTCGAATTCCTTCGCTCATGTGGGAGGAAGGGATTAATTTGTCCTTTTACTCTTAAAACAAAGATGGATATAACAATGTCTTTGCCTGAGTTTTGATAGAACTAATTTTGAGAGCATATTTAGAAGTCATTATACAATAAGATGAACAGAAAATACATAGAAGTCATATAATCATCAATCATCAATTTTATACACAAGGTCATTTCTTAATAACGAGATGAACATAAAAGATGCCACAACTAATATGGCTAAACCTACATATAAAAAATCTAAAACTCTCCTTTAACACTATGAAAAGGCCTTTGTGACATACCTAAAGTTTCCATTTTCAACAATCTATGATGAAGCCAAACTCGTTGAAAGACAGACATTGAAACATTTTTGGTAAAGATATCTATCAACGCGTTGCATAAGCTTTACTTAAAGCTTGCTTAAATGATCAATTGTCTTTTCTCTTTAAACTCTTTTCTGAATATCAAATTCAGATGAATGAGTTCTTAATTCCTCATTTCAAGATCCATATGCATGACCTGCTTTGATTCATGACTTGGCCAGACCAGAAAGTTTTAAGAATTATCACGTAAGGTGGGGAAGCTAACCCCATCCTTCAGATGGCTTACTGCCGTGGGACATAACCATTTCAGCATGCTTGGACCTAAAACCTGATCAAGAAACATATGAATGTTAGGTAAGAAACACCATACATATGTGCAAATTAATGCCAGTAAAGACTACAGAATAGGGAGAGACCAAAGTAATGTTCTTGTATGCGCCAATGTTGAATGGATGCCGGTAGCTCTGCCCAGATTTCATAGCCAACCATTTTGCACGATTTCCTTCATAATACTGGGAAAAAAGGCACAAAATGACATTTTCCAAGACATAAATAAATACAAGGTATTTTAGTGGAGTACATTCAACTGAAAACCCACCTCTATGGTTGTCATGTTATGAAGGATAAGGTAGACATGCCATCCAAAAAGAGTCAAAAGGGTTATGGTCAAGCCCACCACCATCGTTCCATACAAGACCTAAACACCATTCACAAGTCTTATTGTTAGTTTATGATTTAAGACTATTAAGGATTAATAAAAGAACAAGTTACCCAAGTTTTAAGTATGTTTTTTCAACAGAAAACCATGTAAAGTCCCATTCTCTGTCTCTATGTTGCTAATTATAAGTTTATAATTATAACTTCAATAGGGAAAACAAAAATCAGGTTGCTTCATCATTTACTTGTGATGAAAATAAGTGTGGTTAGAGAAAGGAGTCTATAGAGAAACCGTTTATTTAATGTGTTTCACTGTCTATCACAGTAGAGAACATATTTGTCATAAATTAAAAGTACTAGAAAGAAGTATGTGCAGTGACTCTTCTGTCCTACACAAGTTTGCCATTTGGATCCATGGGACTGTCCACAAACCAGCGCATACCTTCTAGGATATTGCAACACTAGTGGCAGATTGAGCCATCTCAATACCTAGAAAATACTTAAGGTGACCCAAATCCTTAGTCTGAAAATGATCAAAGATGTTTCAATTGATAGATTCCTGCCTCATCTCATCGCAGCATGGAATGACAATGACATATCAACTCAAACAATTAAATAGATATCCTGAACTTGAGAATTGGATGAATATCGATAGAATATGGAATGGCTTGTCTCATTTCTGCAAATTAATCTAGATTTCCCATGAGCAACAAATCCAAGTGGTTTCTCCCTATAAACTTCTGCAACCAGACAGGAAATTGATCCTTCAGGTCCTGCACCCACTTCAGAATTTCTGTTGCACAGTCCCTGTACCAGCACCATCAGTCTCCATGGTCTTGTGATTTTTCCTGTGTTGCATCCATCTATCTCTGCAACTCCACTACCTACTGTTACACCTGCTCTACATGGGTTTCAATATCTCTATCAGTCACACCTATTGTATCTTATGGTCTCCCACAACCCTTTTCTTGATTGAATCTTGTGTCACTCACTAGATCTAAGAACTCAAATGCCAATTGTTACTCTGGCACTGCAGAATTAATGAAAAAAATGGATCTTACTTTATTGAAGAACTGAATTCCAGACTAGACTCAGAGTGTAAACTGGGCACAGTGCAAATGAAATTCATACAGAAATTCAAGAGACTCTAGACTCTTCTATCTCACCAACAATCTCAGCTAGCCCCCTTTTCCCTAACTGTTAAAATACAAATGTAACTAAATGATTAACAACTTATCTAACTAATTATTGGGCCAGTTTGGGATCTCTCAGTTGTGGCCCATCCCATTTGCTTCTAATATAGACCTACTTAATCATTGACTTCATTGGCATGGATCACAAATTTCAGCATCAAAAACTAAATAAATGGAATCAAAAGGGTTAAGAAATATCAAAATGGAAGAGATAAGAATAAAAAGGTTCCAATCCAAGAACCCAGAGAGAACTCTCACTTAGCACAAAGGCTAATCTCAAATTTCATCCAAATCTATCTTTACAAAATGTTTAGAGCATTATATTTATATTCCTAACTAAAAATGTCCATTTGGCACATGAGCCCAACAAGCTAAACACCTGCTAACTAATAAAACTAAGAAGTCAATTACAAAGTCCCAGTAAAAGGCCCAATTAAACCAACAAAAAATTACACAGACATAATAGGCCCTTTGTAGCTTCCTAGTTCTCTATCAATTGTTGTTGTTGTTGAAGCTACTACAAAACCCATTATGCAACATACAACATATATATATATATATATATATAATATTTTGAAGTAAAAATGTAATTGAAGCAAACTAATGAAGGAAATGTATAAGGGTTCTCTCTCTCAACTTAAGAAAATGCCTCGGCTTATAATTGGAGGACAATGACATCTAGGATTATTTGCAATTGAACAAACTAGAAGGAGACATGTAATAACATGAATAAAATACATGTAACTACGAAAAATTCAAGCAGCTGAAATTAACTTAATGATTCAAAAGGTATAAAATGCTTTGAAAGAGTTTGAAGTGTGAACCGACAATGGCCTTTAGAAAGGAGAAATACATATGGTCTACAGTTTCCTTATATGTCTAACAGGAGCCAAATCATTTGCACATATATCAGAACATTTATAAATAATAGCATGCAACTTACATAAAAGGTCTTAAGAGAACTTCCTTTAATGGGATCCCAGTCCTTCTGAAGTACACAACTCATAAATATGATCTGCACATTGTAAAAGCTTATGTCAAATAGGAATCCTGTTCACCACAGAAACAGTAGATGCCAGATTGGAAACATACCGTAGAATAAATACTTGCCATGGTGGCATAGAATACAAAAACAAAGAAAGCCTTATAATTCCAATAACCAACACAGTTATTTATCCATAAGCAGTGATGATCCTACATCATATTTAGCAATCAAACAAAATGGTCAAAATAAATCCTTACTTCAGGAACTCAAATGTGAAATTGAAGTTCAAAGTAACATCCACTGCCGAGACGCAACTGACCTACCATTTTCAGAATACACCTTCTGCAAACTCGACAATGATGGGTCCTGGGAGGCTTGTATGCAAAGCACTTGTCACATTTCTTCTGTTCTGCATTCTGCAACAAGTCAATCAAGGAACTCAGCAGCAGATCAAATAAATTAGATTACTAATATGTAAGAAAACATAACAATATCAACACCTTAATCTGTCATAACTCATAAACACATCAGCAACTTCAGATAATGTAAAAGCAAAACACTTAAATCCTTGGCCATAAAAAATCACGATGCGGGGTGAGCAAATGCCAGAGAATCTAATCATACAAATCTCAGAATTTGAGTTTGCACCTAACTCGACCCAAAAACTAGCTCATAAAGGGAGAGTTGTCTCCTACTTATATACACTCCTACTTATATACACAATGTTAGCCATATCACTAGTCGTCAATGTAGGATCTCCCACAAGAAATATATATATATATATATATATATATATATATATATATATATATATAAAGTTCAAACAGCTATAAATGAAACACCTGCAGCATTGATCCATTGACAATTCAGAGAATCTCAGTTCAATTTCCTACTTTGATTCACATAAGGGACACAAGAAGCCACACACTTAAGAACCCAGATCACTTTCCAAAACAGAAAATGTAAACACTGTGATTGATTAAACACAGACCCATGATAGAGATGTGAAAAAAGCTTACATCTTTGGAGAATTCAAGATCTGGGGCGTAGGATGAAGGGACATGGCCGGGGTCAGTGAGAACGCAAGAGAAAAAAGAGAAGAGGGAGAGAGAGGCAAAGAGAGAGAAAAGGAACGCATTCAAAGAGCCAGGGGAACTCTTCAAACCGAGCCAATCTTGGAGGAAGACGAAGATTGAAGAGTAATACACAAAAAGCATTAACAAAAACACTGCCAACACAGGCACTGATAGAAACCTTTTGCCCTTCATCGACATGGATGGAGAATAACAAACCCCTTCTTATCTCTGTTCTTGCTCCTCGATTTCTTAATTACTACTACTACAGGAGTTTTCTTAAAACAACAACTAAAAATTCCTTGGACACAATCTCACTAAATTCTACATTAATACATAACATAGTACTAATCGGTGGAAATGTAATTTTTCAGATAAATTATGTTTTGTTATAATTTCGTTTTTTATTTTATTTTGTCTTTTTCTTTTTTATCATGAACCTTTTTATTCTATTTTATCATTAAAATCTCTTTATTTTTATTTGTTTAGTTACGATTTTACAATTATTAATCACATTTTAAATATAATTAGAACATATATTTCAATCCAACATATAGAAACAATTTATATATAAAAAGTACAAAGAAATAAATTGAGAAAGTGTAGTTCACCAAAAACAAAAATTTGAGAAAGTGAAAAATTATAATGAAATAAATATGATTTTTTACTAATTTATATGCATTAGATATCTTAACAAATAAATTCTGACTTTAATTCTTTTAAGATTTTAGAATATTGACTTGACTTTTGGATAATAAATTAAATAAGGAGGAAAAATTGTTATTATTAATTTTTTAATGAATAAATAAGTTTTAAAAGAATTTAGAATAAACTAGTGAGTAATGTTGACGCGTGGGATCTTAGAGTCGTGTTGGTATCTGCGTTTGTATTAAAAATTAGATGTTAAAAATATCTTATTTTAATGTTAAAACTTATACTGCACTTAATATCTACTAATTTATTTTACATTATATTGTTTCATTTCATCTAGTTAAATTTAGAAGGTAACATATATATTTGAACTAAATGATATAGGAAAAATACACATTAAATAATTAATATTTAAACTTATTTAGTGTGAGTGAGAATTTTTGTTTTTTTATTTATCAAACTTCACCTATTCCTATACTGAGATTAAAAAAAAAACATAGAAAAAAGTTATAAAAAAAAAGGAGACGACAAGCTGCATGTTAACATTTGTAAAGTTATTTTTTTTAAATTTCAAGAAAATAAATAATAAAAATAAAAAATAACTTTAAAAATTACTCTTAAAATAATATAATTCCTTATCTTTAACTTTAATTATTATACTTATGTTTTACCAACTTTCATATTTGAATTTTTCTTCCTACGTCATTTCATTTTCTAATACACAAGTTTAAGAACCTTATAAATTCGTTCAATCTATAAGTCAAAATATATTTTATGAAATGAAACATTTACATTAAAAAGGTGACGTTCCAACCAATTATGTTAAAAATAATTATTGTCACTATATATAACATTAAATTTTTTAATATATATTTAATACACATCTAAGTTTATATAATAAATTTTATAATAATTAATTTTGATATAATAATTAAAGTATTTTCTACATATAAAAATCATAGTTTTAAATAAAAATTTACGAGTTTAATAAATATTATTAGAATTGTAAATACAAATATAAATTTTTATTAGACCTATGATTTTTATTTAAAACAATAATTTTTATATGTAAAAAATACATTAATTTTAGTGTAAAAAATAAATTAATTATTATATCAAAATTAATTGTTACAAAATTTATTATGTAAATTTATATGTGTATTAAATATACATTAAAATTTTAGTATTATATATAGCAATATTAATTATTTTCTAACATAATTGACATATTAACTTAGTTGGTTGGAGCGTTATTATCAATCCATATGGACTTACGGATTACAAATCTCTAATATTCTTAAGCTTTTAATGAAAGACAATATCAATATTATACTGTTATTACTAGGTGTATTATAAAATGGAATAGTGTAAAAAGAAAAGACCCTCTCATATTTGTGTGCTCTAAAAATTGAGCCAAACGAACCCATTACCAGCATTAGGCTTCGGCAGCCCAAGATGCCAAACAAAGAAGGGCTTGATATACCCTCACTGTTTTACTAAGTCCACCTTTTGTCTTTTGATGATTTTTTTACCAAAATACCCCTGAAAAAATAGGTTTCCATTGGTAGCGATATACAATGGTAACATATTTTTGTTATACATAATTAATTTATACCCCTTAATGTATAACAAAAACATATTTCTTCTGTATATTTTGTTTTAATACACTGACCATATAGTAAGGACATTATAGCTCACGGTTTATCAGAAAATTAAAAAGGCTATAAGCTTCTCCGCAATTGGCACTCACCTTTTTCCTTTGAAACATAAGAAAATTATTGTCTATCATTCTTAGTTATTTGTGTCTATATCATGTTGGAACCTTAAAGTGATGAATTGTTGATAATTTATAAGCGATCAACTGTTAAAATTGGGCAAGAAGCATTTGGCTTCAAAGAAAAATCTCAGCACTGGAGTAAGAAAAAGGATTACTGGAAATGAAAATCAAAGCTTCCAAAGAAAAAGAATCCTTAATTTTATGCATAGGTATTATACTGTACAAATTGATAAAATTACACGTGGACATTACTGTTGGGTCACTGTACACGTGTTCATCCTCCATGTCCGTCCCGCCACAGTAATCGCATATATTTTCGTCTTATATGTCAACCCGGACACACCAAGTACATTTTGTCCGACCTCAGAGTCCGTCTCAATACAGGAACACAGACACTTATCTATTCACCTTCCAGACGGTCCTGGACCGAAATGTTATATTTGTATATATATTGGAGATTGTGCAATCACCTTATCTCCTAATATCTCTCCAATTATCTACAAGTTGTTATTTATCTACAAATAACAACATATCTGTACACATTATCTCTAATTCAAATACAACTACCTGCTATTATTTGTTATCTTATCAACATATTATTTACTAAACAAAGGCTTAAGGCCCATACTCTACACTATAAATATAGTTTATCTCTAAACCTTGAGACAGATCTGAAAGACATGGTGTGAATGTTTGAATACTCACACACATATTCATCTGAGATTCTCATACACTTGATTATTCTCATAAAATTAATGTACCTACTTAAGCGTCGGCGTGTCTTTCCTTTGTTTTTGCGAATCTCTCTCCTAGACAAAGATGTTTACTCGTATGACGTGCAAAACTTGGGAACCCACTCATCCTCACACGTGAAATTTTCAGATTTTGGTAAGAACATGTAAATATATATATATATATATATATATATGTGTGTGTGTGTGTGTGAGGAGATATGAGAAGACATCAAATTACTTCAAAAGTAACTCTAAGAAAATTATTTCTCATTCTCATTTTATATATATATATATATATATATATATATATATATATATATTAGGTAAAGGTGAATTATGAGTGACTTTTATTAGTTTTTAATGGTAAGTTAACGAAAACCAATTGGGGGTGGTGCTTTTGACTTTGAGTACTCTTGGTTGGTAACTATGGAGTGGAGAGAGCTACTTTATGGTTGGTAAACTAGGAGAAACATTAGGCCCTAGCTAGCACTCATATATGGATATTTGCCGGTTACATTAGTTCTTGATTTTCACTGTCTTGTTGCAGAGATATATTGGTAATATTAATCTCATATGCAATTCTAAACATCGTGAATGTGTCACATTCTCTACTTGTAGAGGAACATTGTATGCTGATAGATTCGCCTTTCTAGTCTTTAATTTCTGTTTACAACATAAGGAACTGTGTGGAAGCCCATAGGCTTGTAGAGTTGGAAAAACATGATGATTAGGGGATTTGGGTGGATGGTACAACCTTGAGAAATTCTTCTGGCTAGCTGCAACTACATGTAAATTGACTAATTTCTGTTCCAACTTTCGGTTAACTTTGATAAAATCACACATTTAATCTTTAAAAAATAAAACTAAAAAAATGTAATACCACATTACAACATACAGATTTAAGAAATTTCAAAATATATATTTACTAGATTGTTGCAGGGTTTGAAGGACTACAACCTAGTGATCATCTAACTGTCTAGCATCTTCTTTCATTAAACACCTCACCTTGAAAAAATTTAATTAATTGAGATCTTTGAAGTAATAAGTTCTGCTTTGTAGCTAATTTACTTTATCTTGTTGCTTTCTCATTAAATTTTTCTGTCAATAGGGATGACAAGTAGGTTTGGAACTACTAAAAAACTCCTCATGCAGCACTATCCAACAATAGGATAAAGACGTTGACCACTCGGCTTAGGTTAATTTCATTAAGATTGAGAATTTGTAGCGGGTTTTATCTTTCAACACTTCAGCATCATATCATGCCTTCGATGATAAATATGCTATTTATTGCTCTTTCTAATACTAGCATGTAGCATGTTCCCTAAATATAAATTGATATGACAGTTTTGCTTAAACAACACCATGCTCTAGTTTAAAAAGCTTAGCTACTAGCCTAACATGATCCCAAGGTTTCATTTAGCCCTTTACTGCACAAGAAACAAATCATGTACGTTTTGTTTACCATGCTTCATACAAAGCTGCATGTCTTTTTGACAATGTCCTTTGTGGCTCCAAATAACTTGTACAAGATATTCATATCCACATACCAATGGACAATTTTGATATCATATAGTTTCCTTTAACCCATTACATTGAAGACACGCACTCAGATTAGGATCATTCTTCAATGTGGGGATATCAGTGCTTCTCTTTGTGGACCTTTACAGTACATAAATATTTGGCTGTTGTTGATAATTTAGTGAAAATGAGTTAGCTAGGTGTAGGACACACAAAAAAATGGTACAGAATCTGAACACAGCCAACTAGTAAAAGGAGTGGTGAAATTGGGCTTGGCAAAACAATGCAAAGTGAAGGAGGTACAACAGCAGTTGGCACAAGCCAATGAAAAATCTAGGGACCAGAATCACTGCCTATTTAGGGGGACCATATGTGAGATGAACTTTCACTTTCCGTTAATTTTGGCAAACAAAAGATTACCAAAATGAACAGGATGAAAAAGCCAACTGCAAAAGTGATATCCATTAACGTAAGATGTATCACAATCAAGTGAGATATGTATAACATCAAGGCATGAAAAGTTGTTTCATCAGTGAGAAGATAACAATTAACTATGTCTACAGTGTGTGCTGTATTTCTTTTATTTGACTTTTCATAACAATTCTCGTTCAATTCAATGTCACTCCTTTAAAACATGGCAATTAAGATACTAAATACGAATATCACTCCTAACAAGAATTTGAATCTTGATTTGTCATAATGTGTTGTAAGATTTTCTTTAATCTCATTTTACTTGAAAATCTTCCTTACGATTTAACCTCATTTTACTTGAAAATTTTCCTTAAGATTATTACTTTAATTAATATTTGGATCTCAAATGATTCTTTTTTACATCCAAATAACCAAAATGATCAATGTAATTTGATAATAAGAAATTAATTATCATGCATTTAATTATTAAAAGACTAATTTCGATTTTAATTATATACTATTTTTTTACAAATAAACTAGTGTTCCACAAATCTTCAATATTGACCAACTTGAAAAAAAAGGGATTATTTTAGCTTTAACTATGTTAATGAATAGTATATAATATTGTGTTTCTTCTTGTGTTATTATGCTTAACAAATTTGGTTTATATATATATACCGGCATATCCACATATAATTCAGCTAGACAGATGCACCCCCTCATTTTAATAAAATTACTAGTATTTGTCTTAAAATATTATATTTTACACCTCATAATTTTATATTTTGTACCTTCTAATATTATGTATTTGAACTTCCTTACCAGTTCCCATGTAAGAGTAAGTAAATACATCATCTTATTTTAATAAAATGCAAAAAAATATCATATTTTGCATCCCATAATTTTATATTTTGAACCCCTTAATTTTATGTATTTGAACCTCCTTACCAGTTCACATGTAAGAGTAAGTAAATATACCCTCTTATTTTAATAAAATACAAATCTTTATATTAAAACTTTATATTTTTTTTCTCTTATCTTTGTGTTTGAATCTAACTATTCCATATAATAATGATAATTATCAATTTTTATTTTTTAAATAAATTACCCCCACTGGTCCAGGATCCTAAATCTACCACTATATATATATATATATATATATATATATATATATAAATCAAATTCCTTAGACATAACAACACAATATGAAGTGAAGGGAACACAACACTATACAGAATAGAAAATTTTAAAGCATTTCAATATTTGAAGTACTATGTTTTTTTTAAAGTATTATGTTACGTGTGGCACGATGTCAATATGAGAATAAATATTGATATAATGCATGATGAGTGGACATTAAAAAATGGAAATGAAAATATTTGCAAAAACAAATTTACAGAGGCATGTAAAGTTTTTGTGGTACAGGTCGATCGAGCTTATCGTGTGTACTTCGAAGGACCAGCAGCAACCCAAAATGCTTTCGTCAAATAAAGAGGTTAGTTTCTGAAATTATTATTGAATTGCACTTTTATGCTCAATTTAAATGATGGAAAGGTAGAACATAGTTTTGATATGACCACCAACCCCCCTTATTATCAAAAACATTTCAAAATTAACGAAAACGCATTATCCCGTTCTCTTGTCGTTTTATTCACTTTTGATTGCTATCCTCCTTTTCCCTTTCAACTTCCAAAAATATCCTACAATTAAATATTCTGTCATTACCACCTTCAGCTAAAAAAATAAAAATCTACCATTACCATACTCAAGGACATATTAATTATCCTAATACAATTTGCACCCTTAGTAATACTCAATTCGATTTCTGGAAAAAAATTGTTGCAAACCTAGGGAATAAAATACTAATCATAACTTAAAATATATAGAATCTGTTTGGATACAAGATTAAAAATATTTTTGAGAATTTTTCTATTGAAAAAAATATTATATTTTTAGTAAATAAGTTCTCAAAAATATTTCTGACTTATATTCAAATAGGTTCATAATCTACTGCTTTTATAAAGTTCTACTAGCAAAACTATGTTGATGAATTACCAAATTGCATCAGTAAAGTAATTGAAGTGTTCAATAGATATTCTTGTTGATCTATCAAAGTCAAGTGTTTGCCATTGGATAAGATACCCAAATTACATCAAAGTTGAAGAGTCTATTACCTGCTTTCCCTAAAAAATAATAATAATAATAATAATAATAATAATAATATCTTTTTAATATTTTATAAAAATATAATTTTTGTTTCAAATGTGTAACTTCTTTAATAGTTTGATTACCTTCTATTTATAAGTCTAAGCAGTACGTTTTCTCTTCATCCTTTTTAGCTCTTCATTGTTAACCTCTTGGTCGCTTTTATTTTCTTTAAAGTTAAACTCAAAGAAATTAAATAAGATTATTTAAAGAACTAAAAAAAATGTAAAAAATAACAAAAGATAATGTCATATAGTACTCTCTTCATAAAAAAGAAGGATAATAGTGAAATTTAGCCCCAAATTAATGATTCCATTCTTGAACCAATGGTTCTTTCATCAGACTATAAGCTTTTTTGTGGACCTTCAAAAGTGAGAATGATTCGCATACCTTCTTTTTTAGTTGTCAATATCATAAAACAGCTCTGTTACTAATTACACTTGACATGGCCTGTGAACTGCACTCATGATTGGGGATATTCTTTCAGACACTTACTTAACACACAACAATGGGTCTCCCCCATTGTCAGTGTGACTACATTTTCTGCACATGACAAAAACAAAATGGGTGACCAATAAATAATAAGCAATGAAGAAAAAGAGAGAGAAACTATTTGATATTATTAGAAAAATTGAAATTAGTAATTAATAATTTTTAAAACCTAAATTTGAGTGACCCTAGAATATTAGTAATGGAAATAATTTCCTGTACCAAATTTAATCACCACTTTATTAATTTTAGTAGTGATTAATGATTTTTATAGACTATCTTTTATAAACCAAGATTGTAAAGAATTATGATTGCATTATTGCGTTTTGATTATAGTTAGGATTAAAGAGATATGAAGTCATATTATGAAGTACCACAACCATAGGAAATTTATGTTAGCTTTAGGAAAGAATGTCTTGTTCTAAGAGAAAAAAATATTGTTTTGAATGTTAGATTCTAACATACTTTGGTGCAACTTGATTACAACTTTGTTTCTCAAGGTGGTGGAAAGACATTGCTCATTAGAGGTATAGAGTGGAGAATTCAAGGATAATTGATTTTTAAGATTTGTGCCATGAATAAAAGGGGATGGGGGTTAATTATGCTTCTTTCTGGTAATTAGATGGTTTGTTAAAAGATAGGCTTAGTAAATTATTCTCGGTGGTGGCAGACGTACAATAAAAGCGATTTACTTAGTGATGTAGATGGATGGGAGGAGGGAAAGTGGAGATGGAAGTGAAAATGAAAAGGAGATAACTTTTCTAATGGGAGGAGGACGGGTTTTGCAAAATCTACTAAGTGAAAAGAAAATAAAAAGAGGGGAGAGAATGATAGATGGGTTTAAAAGGTGAAAATAAGTGGTGTTTACTCAGTAAAATCAACATATATACAAGATGTTAATGACTCCTTTCACAGCTCACAACGATACATTTTTTTTAAAGGGTTGTCAATATCAAATACTTTGTGCAAAGGATATCACTTGAAAGAACAATCAACGATGCATTAATTCTTTTAACATATACGACTTATTCTCTAAGGCTTGGAATTTGGATGTACGATCTAAGGCGGTGGGATATTTCTTTGACTTTACATTGTGAATGCAAAACTAACTTCTTTCAGTTTGACAACTATTTCTTTATAATTCAGTGAATAAAGCACTGTGATTAATGGTTTGATATTTTGTCATATGAGTAATTATTTGTGCAATGCGATGTTATATTGATATTAACTATTTATTTTGAAATATACACTATAAAATATATTTTAATTTTAGTTTTATATTTCTTTAATAGTGTGATTTAACAATTTATAATGTTAATATTGTTATACGGATTGATTGATCTCACTCATATGTTAATTATGGAATTTTAATTAGGGTTTGCTAACTTGTATCCTCAATATGACAGTTAAGAAAGTAATAAATGGAAAAAATTATAATTAAAATTGTATCTGAAATCATGTAGAAATTTGACTTTTTATTCCTTAAATCATGTTTTAAGAGTACTAGTTAATATTTTTTTAATTAAGTTAAATTTGAGTCAAAATCAATCATTTTTATCAATCTTTCTGATAAAAAAAAATAGACCAAGCTGGTTGGTCATCTTGGATGAACACTAACAATTTCGGTGATACGTTTTTTTTCCTCCAAATCTACGCGTAAGGAGGACAAAAGTACCGCCGTACCAAACTAGTAATGATTCCAACTTACTATCATCGAAAAACATCTTTGGTCATGTATAGTATAGAATCATTCTAAGGAAATAGTGGTAACAAAAATCATTATGGTCGTTTAATATTTAAGGAAAATGTTTTAAATCAAACGTCATCATAAGATCATAAAAACCCATCTCCATTAGTTTTAGGATTTATTTTCTAATGTGTATACACAAAACCATTAGCAAATAAAAGTGCTAATGCTATAACCAGTACATAAATTGAAATATAAAAGTAAGAAATAAAAATAATTTCACACACTCTCAATTTTTTATGTTAAAAAATATAATATATAATAAAATTGATTATTTTAATGGGTGACAACCAAAAACTAGTAGTTCTTTGGAAACTTTCGTTGCACCCTTCGTTTTACATGGTGGGACATGAAGTGGCACTCAGGCTGTGTACATAGCATGTCTCATCAACCAGACATCAGTCCTTAATTGTTTATGTCATTGCATTACGACCTTCCTTCAATTCTCATTGTATAAACATATTGTTTTAGAAATTAAGTTATAGTTACCTTTCCTAACTTATGTTTAGATTAACAATAACCAAAAAAAGAAAAAAAGCAGTACAGTTAGTACTCCACAAAGCAGGTCTATGCAAAAGTATATAAATTGAGTTCTGCAACTGCAGTTATATATGGAGACACCAATCCCTACAACCACAGATCTCAATAGATTTCTGGCACAGCCATAATTATCCTTATAATGGATATACGTAACACGTACTTGGACTTTCAATTGAGAAAAGATTAAAGTGAAGTCTACGCACCAGCACGTACTGCACGTAAAAGCATTAAATAGTTTATATATTCACTGCAAACTCTGTATATGTGGCTGTTCAAAGTGTAATGTAACATCCAGCTGGCATTTAGTTCTGAAAGCCAGAAGAGGTAGAACAATATACAATTGATATAAGAAGTTATAAGATTAATTTGATGGTTAAAGAAAATGAAATGAAAGAAGAGGTTGTGGGTTTTAATTTCTCTCAAAACCAACAACTAATTAACATTGACCTTTAAAAAGAAACTACACCTTCAAAGCAAGAAAATTAAGATGAAGGGGAAGCATCTTCTATTTAGAAGAAGTAATTTTGCTCTGAATTAGATATGAACATTAATTATAATTGCTATAGTTATTTTTCTGAATATTTAATATAAACTGCATATTTAGGGTTTTAATTCAAAATCATTGATTAAATTGGAACAATTATATGTCAGGTTATTCTCGCATTTGTTGGTAGATGTAATAAGGCATTCTAGTTGTACTTAATTAATGTAGATAAACTAATGGATGGAGATGGCTGAATCATTATTTTCCATTTTAACAAAAGGCGTGAAACTAATTTGCACATGTATCTTTGTCAGAGAAAGGTTGTTTATCCGATGATGAACTTGCAGGGAGTATGGTCATCAAGTTAAAGAAACCGAAATGCATGATAGATACTAACCAAAATTGTGAATACTGTTTTCGAATCTTATATACAAAATTAACAAATCTGTAGCTCAGAAAATTAATCTGTACATAATTTTGTTTTCTATAATGATAGAAAGCATGTACAAATTACATTAACATTTTGCTTTCATATATTATTAAACCCTAAGAATTGAACCAGGACACCATCAGATCAACGAAATTTAAGAACACTTAATCTCAAACTTTGACACACACACACACATGTATAGTAATATAGTTCATTTTCTTATACCAGCTTCCTGGGAAAACTGACAGATAACTTTCAAGTTTCAACAAAACAAAAAATTATGAACACAAATATATATCAATAAGGGTATTAATTAGAATCTTACCTCGCAGACATGAAAGTCTATCAAGAACTACAGCCCATATTGAAGAAAGAGAACATTTTTTTTCTGTGGATGGAGATCTCTCTATATTGGAAAGAAGCCCGTGAATCGTCTATTGCTGATGCAGCATCATCAAGATTCTCAGCACCGCAACACTCCCCCAAGGAGGTGGAATCTGTGTGTGAATCTTGATGCTGCTGCACCTGCAAACAACGACTATATACAAATCCTTGTAGCTGCTGCAATTTCCTTTCTTAGCTTGAGCTATGATCGAATTTTGGATCCAATTGATTCAGTGAAAAGAACAAGATTACCATGAACCCTCAACCATGGTGCTTTGCTATATATACGACAGATATATATAACAGAATATAAGTGAACAACTTAGGGAACCCTAACAGAATATACTGTTCCTACAGGCAACAGATTCAATATATACACACACAAGCACGCACAAAGAGAGAGAGAGAGAGAGATTTAAAAACGATTTGAAGAGTAGCAAAGCAGTACTAGTCAACTATAGAAAGAGGGAAAATATATAATCTAGGGAAGGGGAAGCAAGCAATTAAAATACACAACAATTAAATTAAAGCTGAACAACCTTTAATTGGTGGATGATTAATCATCGGTTTTGTGTGTTTCTATTTTTTGGTGGTGATTTGGTGTATACATGGTTACATGTTCATATTGTGTATGTGTGTGTGTGTATATATAATACAAATAACACTATCTAATTATATGTGGTCTTGGATTAGAACAAGAGTGGATGGATGGCTTTGTATTTTGTGTTTCTGAATAATGGATGTGTAATTTGGTGGCACTAATGGCAGCTTTTTGAGTAAGAAGGGTTGGGTTGGGACACACCCTTGTGTTCCATTTAATAAACTGATCCAACAACAACTAAAAAAAAAAAGACAGGGAAGAAAGAAAAAAAAAAAAAAGAAGAAGAGGAAGAGAGACACCACAACATCATGGTCTGGCTGAAGAAAAGATTAAAAAAATAGACTAGCAGCCATGTAGGTCAAGATCCAGTTGCAGTTGAATCTGCTGTATATATAAACGTAGAGAGAGAAGGTTGAGAAGGTTTTTTTTTAGGTTGTTACAGACACAAAACACGCGATGTTATATGCTGTGTTACCAACGACTTCACTATCTGCCAAGAGAAGAAAGATGACAGTTTTCTTTTTTTAAAATTATTAATTGTTGTTAGCAAACTCTCAATGATATATTATATTTTTAGTACATTATTTGTATTATAATTTTCTAGAGTTTAATTTTTATACGATTAATTAGAAATTACCTTAAAGTAATTACTTCAATGGTCAAGTATTTTAGAAATTATTTGTTATATACTATCAGGATAAAAAAAAACGTTTACATTATTAATTAATCATAAAACTCATCAATTTCCTCATACATAAAAAATTATAATTAGAAGAGAGTACAATATAAATATATTCTAATTGAACTAATTTTTTTATAACATTTTATAAGATATTGTTTTTTTTCTCAATCGCTACAACAATCACATCACTTATTTTACTGTGTACCTTTTATTCTTTTCCTGTTATCTCTTTCATAATTAAAAAAAAAATGTAAGAATTTATTATGTAAAAATATGTGAGTTTTGATTTTGATATATTATTATAATACTTTTTTATATTGATATAAGTAATTAAAAAATTACAAATATATATTTTAAAATGATTATTATGAAAGTTAAAATACGTAATCATATAAATGACAATGTTGATGTATTTAAATTAAATTCAAAAACATTTTCTCTTATATTTTTATTAGTTAAGGTAGATTCAGTTATTCAAACTCCTCAGTCCTCAGATTCTTCAAGGAGGAACGAAACTCGTTATCAATAAAAGTCATCAACTTTGAAAGATGAATGATTTGTATTTTTTTTATTATTATATATTATTAGTACGAAATATTTAATAATTTTTCTAATAATTAATTTTGTTAAAAAACTTAATTGTTATAATTTATTAATTAAGAATGATACAATTTTTTTAATTTCCTTCTCTTACCTATAAATAATAAGTCTGTAAAAATTAAAAAATTGAGAAATTATAAATATATATATATATATAATCAACTTGTATAATATTTTTTACATCAGAGAGATAAAGGAGAGAGAGAAAAAAGATAAGATCAAAATTATGATAAAAGAAATAAAATAATATAAAAATATTATAAGAATAATAAAAGGTTAATATAAACAATTAGTTCATAATTATTTTTATTTTATTCATAACAATAAAAAAATAATATTAAAAATTTTATAATACCCTCCTTTTCAAACATCTCTGCCCACGTGATGAAGGTACGGAAAATCATTTAAAAAAAAATGGGCACGACAACAACTAACGGAAAACAAAAGGAGCCAAATGTGACACATTCACAAATTATTAAAAATAAAAGTTAAAGTACCCATGTGAAATTTGGGTTTTATATTTATCAGTACATTATTTTTTAAAGTTAGAGTAATAGAAAAACCTTTTTTTATTTTTTTATTCAATAACACGTTGCACAATAGAGCAATTCTTTTATATTTTTATCTAATAGCATGTTACCTATAATTAGAACCATATTAGACTTCTCAAGTAATAATTATAATATTTTCTTTTTCGCAATTATTTAATAAATATATAATGAAATGATAATTCAAAGGAATTTACATTAAATATATATGCATCAGAGCTAGTTAAATTATATTTTACTATACTTTCAATTTATATAAAAAATAATTATTAATAAAAAATATCATTTTTTGAAATAATGTGTATTTTTATATTTATTGTTTTCTTAATTTAAGTAATTTTACACTATTAATAAAGCATATTAACATGTGTTTTTTTTTAATGAGGTGGGTGTATAGGACAAAAAGTAAAAACTAATCTTAGTTATAAATCATAAGTGTCCATGATTTATTTTATTTAAATATAATCATAACTATTTATGTAATTATACGTCTAAGATTAACTTCTCACACTTTCACCTTATAAACTTTCTAGATATATCATAAAACTCAACATCATTTTTTTACATGAACTTATTTCATTCCATTCAAAATCATAGAATAAATAAAAACAGGCTGAAATATAATCCAAAGTGTGATGGCTAACAAAACATTGTGACGTCCTAACAATATGAATGTCATAATTAACTTGCTTTCGAATAAAATTAACCGAATAGTTTTGATAATAAAACTTAATAGCATTATGCAATTCAATAACTTTATATAATAAGTAATTTCAATCAATTCAACTATTGAAATCTAAAAATCGCAAAACAAAAAAAGTTGTCTCATATATTGTGAAATTTAATTAAAAACAGTTATAAATTGTCTTGACAATCACTACAGATTTTTCTTAATTAGTGTTGTTTATGCATAGTAAAACCATTGCTTAAAGAACAGGTAACACCTCATACTACTACTGCTCAAAACAGTTGTCAAAAGAAAAGACTTTTTTTCAGACCACATTTTTTAGATGTTGCCCTAGAATAAAAATATGTTGTAATATAACTAATATTTAAAGTTAAATTTTATAGTAATCAAACTAATGTTATACTAATAACTGAAAACTATATAATGGATAAAATTTAATTCATTTAAAGTGATAAGATACATAAAAAATGAGAAAGGTGACAACTTATTCACCACAATTTAAAGTAAATTATGTTAACAATATACTTTAAATTAATGATGAATAAAATCTCACTTGCTCCTTTTATTTTATTTTATAACTTTAGAAGAAACAAATATCTATTCCAGAGATGTGCCGAAATTTATGCTCATGATATATCAAAACAAAACCCATTATTAATAGTCCTCTTTGTGGGCATCTCTAAGAAAATTATAAAACAAAGTAACTAACCAAAATGAAAAGCAAAACTACGTAAAATAAAATAAAGATTTATTACTTCCATGCATATTAATATAGTAATGCTTATAATAATGTATGTTTTTTTACAATAACCATAGGGTAACAAAATTAGAATTTAAGATCTTGTCTACATAGGCGAATCTAAATTGCAGTGAGGGTGTGCAAGTATATCTTCTCATTTTTTTAAAAAAATCATATGTAAAAAAAAACAGAAAATTACAAATAAAATCTTATATTTTTGTATTTTATCTCCTCTAATTTTATGGATTTATACCCACTAAATTCAATTTTTATAATTTGTCCAACTGACTTTAGGGTCTTAGATACGTCAACTTGTGTAAACTATCCAAATCTCCCAGTATTAGATCAATTTTAAAAGGTTAATAATGTATAATCTTAAATAACATGATAAACGCGTCACTTAACTTTTACTTCTAACATGTTGGAATCATTTATTAAAAACAAAACAATGAATTACAAGGGAAAAAGAAAAGATAAAAAAATATTAAATTTTTTTTATTTATTTTCAATATCTCCCTGAACCAGATGCAAAGTTATCTCCAGGAAGTGGTTTTTGGCTAAAATAAAGGGTGGCCATTGTTAATTTTTTGTCTGATTGGCTTTATATGTAATATTGCTTGTGCCCTTAGAGAGTTTTTCAGTTGATTATTTTTCTGTTATCTTTATATAGTTATGTTATTTCAAGTGCAGTTTCTGTTGGATCATTTGAAATTCATTCTATGACCAGAACAATGTAGTACTGTAAGGTTTGTACACGGTTTGAGTGTCATACTCTACTTACTATCGATAAAATAACCTTTTATACACAGGAACTTGACTTTCATAAACGGAGTGGAATCTGATTGGAAAGCAGATTAATTTGTAAAGGAAAATTATTCTGCTGGTTAGCAAGCCATAATTTGTTATTTGTTTTCAAGTATGAATGCTCGGGCCTCAAGAACAATATATTAATTTTTAAGGGAGACTTTAATTTTATGTCTTCTCTTGGTGTATTGGACCAGGAATTAACCAGTGTTTATATCCTATTTGTAGCCACTTAATATGATTCTCTGCCACCAATAATAATTTTCCCCCTGTTTCTATGCATCTCTTAGCTTGTTAGGAAAGTTAGTGTGTTCACATAGGAAGATTACAAATTTAATAATGCCGACAAAAATTAGATGAACTGCAGCATTTCTTTCAAGATAATTGTTTTTTTATTCACTATTGTTAGTTGCAAATCACATACGAACGTACGTGATGAGGTTTACCTTGGAAAGATTTTAATTTGGCAATGAGAATTGACTCAAAGTAGACTCATACATCTCAAATTTGATTTTTGTTGGTTGTCCTTTATTATTCGTAAGTAATATTGTAAGTTTTTGTTAAGACTTTATTATAACATGATCAAACATTAAAATAAAGCAATATTCCCCCTGCTTAAACTTTTTATTCCAGCAACAAAAAAAAAACAACGAAAGAGACCCTATAATATCATTTTTAACTTATTATCACTGTGATTTATAATCATTATAAATTGTAACACTTCTGTTACCGTTTTGTCATTTCTATTGATATTGCATGTCCTATATAAATATAAAATGAAATAGGAGTAGATTAACAAATCTATATCGCTCCCCTCCACAAATCATTGTTTCCTCTCGTCAGCATTACAATTGCTACCATCTTATACGCAATAACATGGCCACACATGCTAACATTGTTGGGTACATGACTTGTCCCACATGGTGATTGCATCAATATAAGGCCATGCCATCACTTAAATTAATATAACTGCAATGCCTTACTTTTAGAATGAAGATATCCAAACAGAGGGGGGGAAATCTGAAACGTAAAAGTGTGTATATATATTTTGACTAAAAACCGTAAGTATATTTTTGTGTACCAACATATCCTTTATGCTTATATATATATATATATATATATATTAATGGAAGTTTATATGTTAATATAGATATTATGAGTCTATATGATAATTAAGTTCATAATGTATCAATGATATAACTTAATTTCCTACATTAATAGAATTTTCGGTTGATTACACAATGATATACATCATCAATTTCTTATATATATATTAGTTAACATAATTGTATTAGTGATTATATTTAGCTTTTGGTATAGACAATTGATGTTTATTTTAAATATACATAGTATAGTTATTATAAACTCATAATATTTATACAAACATATTAATTCTTCATTAAAATGGTTATAGACTTACAGAGAAACAAACTTATTTTTTTCTAAGGATGTATGAACTTATTCTTTGTTATAGAACTTTTTTTTATTGACCATAAAGAGAACAAAAAGTTGAAGTATAACCAAATCAAATCGTATATATATACAACTCTACGTACCAAACTAAAGGCAAATTTAAATAAATAATACAAATAAAATAAAAATTTAAAAAAATGGGGCAGTTTTTAAACTATTTTGAAAAATGGGGCAGTCCAACACGCCTAAAATAGGCGTGTTTAAACACGCCCAATTTAGGCGTGTTTAAACACGCCTATTTTAGGCGTGTTGCTGTCCCCCCAAACCTATTTAAATGGCCAAAATTCAC
>PYAF01002563.1:1666056-1684252 GCA_007407185.1 Glycine tomentella
AGCTATCAAGCGCCAGCTTTTATAGAAGCCAAGGGACAGCAACACGCCTAAAATAGGCGTGTTTAAACACGCCTAAATTGGGCGTGTTTAAACACGCCTATTTTAGGCGTGTTGGACTGCCCCATTTTTCAAAATAATTTACAAACTGCCCCATTTTTTTAAATTTTTATTTTATTTGTATTATTTATTTAATTTTGCCAAACCATTATCACGTTTTTATTACTTCTGATTATTTGGATTAATTGTTATTTTTCACTAAATATTTATAGTCGAAAAACTAAAAAATTTAAATATTTACCAACTAATTAGATACCAATATATATTTAAGGTATAAAAAAAAACAGGTACGCAAGGGAAATAATGTGTTCATGTTAAACCAACTAAACTTTTATGGTCGTTTCTACTAACTCTACTAAATTGTATTCCAACTGCCTTAGTTACTAAGATCTCTTTTATGGCTCTTAACTGTTGTGAGCTTCAGATAATAAAGATTAAATATCAGTCTCGTGCAGCCAACTCACGTAAGTATCAAATTATAACCTAATACGCCAAAGTAAAGAAACGGGAAATTGCCTCACTGATGGCGAACAACCTAGTACTACTTTATTTAATCCTTAGGTGGCTCTCATATTGATATCTAAGTACTACAAATTAAAAGAATATATTAAATTCTCATCATTTAGAAAGCTACTTTTGTACAGTAATCTGATGTGTATTGAGATGTAAAACTATATGTTAGCTTCACACAATGAAACAAGCTTTTAAGAGATTCAAAAAATTTATACGGTATAGTTTTTGTGATTAAATATTAACAAATAATTTGATTTTGTCACTTTTTTAAATAAAAAGTAAATTTGAAGATAAAATAATTTAATTTGTATAAAACACTCATATAAGTAGGGTGTTCCTGGATCGGTTCGGAAGACATCTAAGGGTAAAGCACTGTTTCGTTGCGGGCTGCGAGAGCGGTACCAAATCGAAGTAAACTCTGAATACTAGATATGACCTCAAAATAACAAGGGTCAAGATTGGTTTTGGTCAAATTTAGGATCCAACTCAATCAAATTTGATCAGTTCGGTTCGGTTTTCAAAAAAATTAAAAACTCAACCCAACCCAACAACCCATTCATGAACGGTTCGGTTCAGTTCGAACCAACGGGTTATTCATTTAATTTTTTTTCTTAGAACTACTATTTTATATCATGATTCTTTCAAATATCCAATACAATTAACACAATACTATCAAATGTATGAAATAGTAAAAATGATTCATTTAATACCATCAACATAATGTTCTAAAATAAACTTATAATATAAATTAAAACAAAAGATTCTTGAACAAAATTTACTGTAATAGTTCGAATCACAACTATTTCTTACAAATTAATTTCTTGCAATAAGCTTTGTTGTAAAAAAAATTCGAGTCAATACTTAACAATGAAGGTTATTTCTTTTCTTTACATATCTGTTTCCATCAAAATCCAAATAAATACAAACCATAAAAATCACGAGAAGTTAAAGAGCTTCGGAAAAGAAATCAAAAGAGCAGAGAAAAACCTGATGCTTGATCAATATGATGAGATGAGATGAGAGAGAACAGAGAAGGAGCTGGTGCAAAACCGCAGAGAAAGAGATGAGATTGAGAGAACAGAAGCACCTGAAGCGCAGAAAAGGAGATGAAATGAGACAGAACACAAAAACACAAAAGAAAAAGAAACCTAAACCTGTGACATTTTTAATACCACACCTTCACAGCAAAGATGAGATGAGATGAGATGATTATGGACTGGTCCTTCATTCTGTCCAGACATTTACAGTACCACACATTTTTTTATTGTCAAAATAATTTTTTAATTTTTATATTTTAATATATATATATATATATAATAAAATTTATATTTTTATTACGGGTTCACAGATCGGGTTAACAGATCTATAAATCTAAACCCGTAACTCAACCTGTGCATAAACGATTTTGATCGGTTCGATTCGATTTTAACCCAAATACATAAATGACCCAACCCAAACTGTTTGAATCGGTTCAGATCAGTTTGGGTTCACGGATGACCCATACCGATGAACACCCTACATATATGGTGATACTAATATTTAAGATGAATTGTCAAACATTTATTAATTTTTAGTTTCAATTTAAGTCTTGTCAAGAATTCAGATTTTATAGTGTCATTATTAACAAATTAATGAAACACTATCAACATAATCTACATACTGTATTTTTTTAGGATCAGGTCGGCTAGACTAATTTGCAAGATTCATACAAAGTGAAAAGATTAGTTAATTCAAATTTGTCGGCAAGTGCAAGGAATTCAGCATTAAGTCATTAGCGCTATTGCACTTTAATTTATTTGGGGAGTTGTTAATATAATTGGTAAAAAATTACAAAAAATATAAATTAAATAACAAATTAGACATTTGGTGTGGGGGGAAAGAAATTTGACATTTGGGTTACTCAAACATACCCAAATTGGGCGCGTCTCCGTCCGTCGCTAAATAGGTCGTTAACATGTTTTTACAGAATATTGGGTTTTTTAAAATCCGTCTCTAATTCGGTCTCTATCACTTTTTTACATAATATTGGAGTTTTTTAAAAATCCATCTCTAATTCAGTCGCTAACACTTTTTTACAGATCATTGTATTTTTTTTAAAATGTGTTGCAATCACAATATTGTGATTTTTTAATTTTTCTGAACTGAAAACATTTAAAAATTTAGAGTATAATTTTGGTAAATAAATATACCAAAAAAAATTACTTAATTTGGGCTAATTTTTTATTAACTTTGTTGTTCAAATTAATTACTGTACATAATTAAATATGCATATAATTTTTAATTCACCCATGATTGTTTAAGTTGATGTTTTTATTTTTACATCTTAATGTCTGCAAAAAAATTAGGCCAAATTAGGTGTATGATATGTCTTTCAAACGGTCATAGCCCAAATTAGGTGTACGATATATCCTTCAAACAGTCATAACTTTTGATAGAAATGTCCGATAGAGACATACGATATGTCAAAACGATCGTAATTCAGAAAATTAATTGAAAAAATAAAAAATAACATTAAATTAACTAATTAAATAATTAAAAAAGTAGACAAAAAGAAAATTTTTGGCTGATTGAATCTTAAATCCTAATTTTGAGGCACTTAGAGGCTTTTTTTGGAAAAAAAATTTGACCAAATCCCCTTTGTGAATTTGCTCAGGCCTTCTCCTCTCAATTTCGAACGTCTGGCCATCGGTTTTGCCTCAATCGGACATTCTAGTCAAAAGTTGTTCGAAGTTCGCTCAACACTGCGCATCCCTGACACGTGTCACAATATGGTGAAACACGCCCAATCTAGGCGTGTTTAAACACGCCCAAACCAAGTGTGTTTGAGTACCCCAAATGTCAAATTTGTTTCCCTCCCACACCAAATGTCTAATTTGTTATTTAATTTATATTTTTTTGTAATTTTTTGCCTAATATAATTTTGTTCCGTTGTGAATTCTTCAATACCTTATTGTTCAACGGATCAAAATTCAAAACACATCAGACCAAGAAGGAAAATGATAAATAAAAATATACTTTTTTTAACCATCGTATTTATGATCTTTTAGTTTTCGGTAAGACTATGATATATTACTAGATTAATTATAACGTGTCACTTTTATTAAACTGTATCATATTGCAAGGAAGGGAAAGGAATTAGGCAAAAGAATCAAAATCGTGTTTTTTTATAAATTATTTATCAATTTGGGGCTGTTTAAAAATTATTTACAGAAATGGTGTAGTCAAACACGCCTGTTTGGCGTGACTCAATCCGTCTCTAATTCCATTGCAGATTTTGCGACGGAATTTTCTGTCGCAAAAAGTGTTGGCGATGGAATTAGAGACCACCATGGTGTTTTACTTTAATTTTCAAATTAGCGACCCAAATTTCGTCTCTAAATCTGTCGCTAACACTTTTTGCGACAGAAAATTCCGTCACAAAATCTGTTAGCAACGAAATTAGAGATGGATTCAGTCACGCCCAAATCAGGCATGTTTGACCACACCATTTCTGTAAATAATTTTCAACATCCCCAAATTGATAAATAATTTGTAAAAAAAACACCATTTAGGTGAATCTGCCAAAGGAATTAAGATTTGATTACAGATCAGCTATAACAGATTACTCGCATCCAATAAAACAATTAAGGATATATTGCATTCCTAAAATAATCTCCCTTCTATGTCTAGGCATGACGCATGTTGTTTCAAGACTTCACACCAGGTTAATTATAACATGTCACTTTTATTAATTTGGTCTAGTTTAAAATTAATTATGATGACTTTGAATTTTAAAAATTAAATTTCACACATTTTAAAAATGAATTCGAGTTACATACTTTCAAACCTTAGTTAATGTGATTTGCTCTTTTAGTTAATATTACGAGAGAGTCTTATTCCTACCAATAAATTAAAGTTACATTTTCATGCAACTGCGGACAAATAAAACTACTAAACTATATATTATAATATATTTGTGGGAAAGTACACAACAAAATAAAAATTTGTGGGAAACGTACTCCTATTCCTAATAGATTGACGATGCCTTTCATATCTCATTATGATTTGAAAGCACATATAACTGAAACATAGATATCTAATAACAAACCGGAAAAGGTTGACAGGATGATCTACTTTTATATTTATATTGAAACAAAAGCAACAGGTAAATCCAAAGTAGATTAGGTTCAATCTTCAACTTCACATGGCATGCATAACGATGAATACAATAATTAATTAAGCTAATATTGTATTATATATGCATGATTTATTCTATTGTCTATCATGAAATAATGTTATGGATCTTTATTCAACTTAATCAGGAAGCATTGATTAATGAGCGAATCCTAAATGATGATCTCAAACTAATTAAGTATTTAAGAAAATACAAACAATCCATATTCAAACATGCTTCAACCTTATTTTGATCAAATGCTTGAGGATAATTAATCCAACACTTTAGGATGACATGATGCCTTTTCCGTGGTTTTGGGCTTTCGGCTTTGAAACAATGGGCGGTTTCAGACATTAAAAATTGTGCTGATTTTTTTTTTTTTACTTGTTAATGTATTCACACACACAATACATTCATATAATAATAATTGAAAGATGCTCTATTCTCTTTCGATGAGTCTCTAAAGATGGTCTAGAATTTAATTGACCACTTTCTTAAATCAATTTTGTCCTTTGCGATTATAGTCAACACAGAATCTTTTTAATTAAAAAACAAAAAATCATTTTTAATAGATTGATAATATGAAATTTTTATACTTAGCATATACCATTCAATCATTGTCACATTTCACTAACAACTCAACTTTTTTTAATAATTATAACAAAATATATTTTTATTGATGTAATAATACATTAAGCGGTAATATATAAAAATTTAATTTTAGTTTTAATATATTATTAATATAAAGAATTTTACACTATCAACCTAATACGAAAAACATTTTAAACATGTTATTTAATGTGTGAAAGGTATGAGTGTAATTTTTTTAATTATCACTTCTTTTTATTTTATACAATAAATAAGTTTATGCAAAAATTTGGGTATTTTAGAGTCCTACATAATAATATTTCTGCTCACTATATACAATTTAGCTCTTTTTTTATAAGGAAAAAATTGTGTCATGTTTTTTTTTTTTTTTGCATATAGTTTGGTCTTTTGGGATTATGCATAACCATATGTTGCATTTCATGGTGTTCCCTTTGACTTTAATGATATTTTGGACTTCAAAAAAGTCAAATCATGGACATGGTTTAAAGTTAAGTTAGTAGTGTTCAATGCTTTTTTTACACTAGTGTATTGAACATGTAGCTTATCTTTATTTATCCATTTGATTTGGCATTATAAGATTGACGTAATGAGTTAAAGTACCCTTTGTACTTTCCTTTAAGTAAAATTTTGCTTATAAAAACATATGCTAAGCTTCAGATCAAATAATAAAGACCTACTCCATTGTGCATCTAAGCGCCAATAAGGTCTAATTAAAAAGATGGATACTAATGTTGGGTCAAGAGCTATATGAGACCTCCTCAATGCCCAAAATTTCAAGGAAGATTTGGAGAGAGTAGGGGGCGGGTGTGAGGAAGATTCGGAGATAGTAGGGGGTGGGAGGAAAGAAAGAAGTTTTTTAAAAGTGAAGGAAAGGGGTGTGAACATAAGGATAGTTTAGGAATATAGAAAAAATATTGGGGTTTGAAGAGAGAGAAAAGGAAGTGTTAACGTAGCCCTTTTCTTAATTTGTTGGCAGAAAGTCCAACCCAAAAAACAAAATTGAGTTGCAAATGGTCCTTTTTGTCAAAATAAAAACTGGAAATGGTATTGAATCCACTATTTCAAGTCGTTAGAATTTTCCTTTAAGAAAAAGTCGTTAGAAACTTGAAATCAAGCTGCCTAACCCATTACTGTGCTGATTATTTATTCCATGGAGTTTATACATGTTTTAAAAAGGACTTGGGTTAACGTACTCTTGGGCTAATTAGTTACCAAGTCCAAGAAGTTCAAGCAAGAAACTTGCTCAAATTTGGGTCTTACGACCACAGTGAATCTAAACTAAGTGCCTTTGTAAGGGTTTCATCAGGAGAATCAGGAAGGTTCATACTTAATTTCATATAATAAAAAATAGAATAAATTACACTCATATTTTTTTTATTTTATTCAAATTTTACTTTATACTCATTCCTTTTCTTACATTACTTTTACTCTCTTCTATTAACGTCGATAATTAACGTCAATTAAAATATAGGATAAGTAGTCATTTTCGTCCCTGATTATGTAAAGCAGTGACAAATCTATCCCTGAAAGATGAAAATTCAAAATTTTGTCCCTGAAAGTAAAAAAAGTGTGACAAATTTATCCCACCATTAACTTTCGTCTGTTACCGTTAATATCAGAATGAATTTGTCAACGCACTACACATTCAAGGACACGAATTTGTGTCAGCTCTCTACCCAAAATATAATTTAATCTTTATATTCTCTCTTTTTTAATCATTGCAAGTATAACATTACAATAAATACTTAAAAATTAAGAAAATGAGCATAAGTTAAAACAAATATAATAATAAGCATACTATTGATTAATAAATATAATTTGTTTATTGTTATTAATTTGTATTATAACAACATTAGGTAATGAGAAGATCGAGTTAGGTCTCATTTTTTTGTAAGAATTAACTTGATGACTATACATTTTTGTTTGGGTCTCATATTTTGAATAAGATACCGTCACATCAGAAATTTTAAAGCAAAAATATGAGATAATATTTACCCAAAATATGAGGCTCAAACAAATTAAAATGTACAATCATTAAATTAATCTTTACAAAAAAAAGACACAACTTGATTTTGTCATTATTTAATGTTGTTATAATATAAATTTTAGAGCAACATATAAATTATGTTTATTAATCAATAAATTTCTAATGTGACAGTATCTTACCCAAAATATGAGATCCAAACAAAAATGCACAGTTATTAAATTAATCCTTACAAAAAAAATGAGACCCAACTTGATTTTGTCATTATCTAATGCTATTACAATATAAATTTTAAAGCAACATACAAACTATGCTTATTAATCAATATTATATCGTTTGTTTTAACTTATGTTTGCTTTCCTAATTTTTAAGTTTTTATTATAATTTTATGTTTTTAATAATTAGAAAAGGGAGAATATGAAGATTAAATTATATTTTGGATAGAGAGCTGACAAATTCGTCCCTGAATATATAGTGCGCTGACAAATTCGTCCTTGATATTAATGGTAACGAACGAAAGTTAACGGAGGGATAGATTTGTCACACTTTTTTCACTTTCAAGGATAAAAATTTGGATTTTTATTTTTCAGGTACAGATTTGTCAGCGCTTTACACATCCAGGGATGAAAATGGTTATTTATCCTAAAATATATGAGCAGACGAAATTGTCCTTATATTTTAATTGTAAAATCCAAATTATCCCCTCCCAATTAGTTTCAGAATTTAAGGTTCACATTTCATTCTTCTTCCCATTCACAAATATTGTTCATTTTCCTCTTGTTGGCGAGTCCTTCTTTAGTATCCACGGGATGTGAGTTCCTCTTCCTCTCTCACGGTATTCACATTTCATTTCTCTTTCCTATTCGCGAGTTCTTCACAGTTCTTCATCGTTCCTCTTCTAATTTATAAGTTCTCCATTGTTCCTCTTCCAGTTCGCGAATTCTCCACTGTTCCTTTGTTTCTCTTTTTGTTTCACGATGTCTGTTCACACTAGGGTTCTGCTTGTAAGTGACTATTGGACCTTGTATATAGATTACTTTTTAAGAATATTTATTTAATTTTAATTGTTTATTGTTGCCTATTTTTGAATGAGGTTTCAATGGGAAACCAGTTTGGAACCACTTATGATATCTAAAATCATTTGTTTATTATTGTTGATTAAAATAATGACGTTTGAAACCACATGAACACAAATGCAAGAGCAAAACACTAAATTTGAAGCAAATGACCATATTCAATCAGAGAAAAAAATTGAACTAAAAAATTGAAGAAAAAGAAGGAAGGGTGTTAACACTGGGTATCAAGAAGGTGGGTTCACATCTAACAAAAAAATGGGTTCACGTCCAATTAGAAAAAAAATAAGAGTCTTAAAATATTTTCAGGTTGAGAGGAAGAAGATGAAATATTTTAAACATAAAATTTCATTAAAAGTCATATGACCAGCATGTGTCTACTTTCTGTTAAATTATTAAATGGTGTTAAGACGAAAGTAGTCTGAATGTAATATGAGTTAAACAATTAAATTTTTTTTTGTAGAATGCAAAAAAAATGAATATCAAGTAAAATTTAAACAAAACAAGAGGTACAAATGTAATTTATTAAAAAATAAATACTATCTCTGATATTTTTTTATAAGAAATATATTATAAACTTATTTCTTATAAAGAAAAGTCGAATGTAGTAAAAGCTATGCTAAAACTTCAACAACCAATAGCCTGGACCCGAAATAAAAATTGAATGACCAATAGAAAATGTATACTGGTTGGTGAGTTCTAAGATCCGACGTAGAATGCATGCAATATGATAGAGAACACGTGGCATTCAAAAAAGCAAGACATGTAAGGCAGTACAATAAAATATAGATAAGGGACCGGCCATATCTAATAATTTCACACAGGTAAGCTACAACAGTAACACCTGGCCCAATAAGATAGTTCCATGTGCCAAGATCAGGTTGTTGAAAGTCAAATAGTCTAAGATTTCGTTCACTTTTGTTTCCTAATTAATTTTCTTGATCGTCCTTTCCTATGTTTATGCTTTAGTACATGTGTGTTTAATTGGGTTGTAGTTGGAAAAGCTCTTTAATAACTATAGTCTGAGTCTCCTATAACTTTTATCCAAATTATGGTTTAAAAGTTCTCAATACCACAAAATTCATATATGCTAAACTTTAATTGGAATTCAATTTTGTGTAATAAACTATTGTTGACGGTATGAATCTCTCTCTGATATATGCTTCGTAACTGGATGTAAATTAAAATTCCGTCAAAAAGCATTCATGACAGCTTCAACTACTTTCACAGTTATAAGTACTAGTAAATTATCTATGTAAAGCATAATTATCTAATGAATATTCCTGGTGCTGTTTTATAAGAAATTATCCAGAAAAAAAAAAGTTAGCGGGGTGATTTAATTTCTATATAAATTGAGCAAAATGCTTCTTATGAAGTATACACATAAAGATTCATTAGTAACCTTGTTTAATTTATTCTTTCATGCATGAATTGAAAAATATATATTGAGTTTTAAAGCTTCGTTTTCATTAGAAAATATTAAAAATAAAGATTACTAATTGTCTGTAATAACGAGGCAAATCACGAATAAAATTATTAGAAAATATAAGTAAATAAAAAATGTAAGAAGAAGAATATTCAGGATCGTCAAAGGTAATTAAAGAAGATAGCTAGTTATGAAAGGCACGAGAGCAATCTTGAAAAAGTAAACAAAGTCACAGTTTTGTCTCAACAAGTACTATGGCCAGCAAACAATGCCTGGCTAGCAATGAGTTGGTCATATCTGCATCTACTTCTAATCCTCATGAGCCTATTTAAGACCTCCCTCCTTCACCTTTAACCTTCATCCAAGCATATATTTACACACTCAAAAGCCTAGAAATTCTAAGCACAACAACAATTCAAAACCCTCCCAAAATGTCGTCTACCAATATTATTTTTCTCTCCAAGTTTCTGCTCCTTCTTATCCTTCTTTTGAACCCTCATGAAGCCAACAACACAAGAGGGTGTTCTACGTTCATTTGTGTGGCTGGTGCAAGACCCTTGGAACATAATGTTCCTAAATACATTAACTTGAAGCCTCATGGGAAAAGCAATGGAAAGAGAGGTTTCGCCCAAGGAGGGGGCGTGGAAGCTTGTTTGCCAAAAGGGTTTCGACGGTCTTCTGCTCCAAGCAGATATATTAATTATCAGCCTCTTGGATCGACATGTTCTTCAAGCAAGGTAGTGAATAATGGTCCTCGAGCCTGATCAGCAGTACTGAATTAACATGTCATTGGTCAGTGAATGAAGCCTTGGTACGTCATACTTAACATATACATGCATGTGTGTATAATAGTCATATATAAAGGATATTTCAAGAGAGTGAAATAATGTAACCGACCTAAATGAAAATCAAGCAATTATGTGTTATGATACTTTCTTCTTTGCCCAACTCCTCTACCTCATGCTCTTTGTTCTTTCTTCGCATGGACACACCGTAATGTCATGTTCTATTTCTAATCCTCAAACATCCAAAGCTTTATATATATATATATATATTTCATGAATTCGTAAGAGTCGTCCAATATCAATAAATTGATTATATTCCGCTATCTTTCAAAAAAAAAAAAAAAGATTTTTAAAGAGAGTGTTCAGTTTCTTTAAATAACTAAAACATATATCATATATAAATCTAATTGAGATTCAGTAAAGGAACTAAATAGATAGTAATTTGAATATTGATTTGATAGTTAAAAATAAAAATTTAATTAGAATTGAAGAAAGAGTGAGAAGCGGTCGTAGACTCATATTTCTCTATTAATATTCTAACAAAAAATAATAACTAGCCTTGACGGGTAATAATTTTTAAAAAAAATAAAGGACTAGACAAGAAGAAAAAAAAGAGATTAACCGTAAGATATCTAATGATATACTAATATAAAAGATTTACTTTTAAAAAAAAAATATTATAAAAATCAACAACAAATGACGGAATAAAATCATTTACATATATTTCAATTAAACTCAAATGTTGTTTATAGTTTCCTATAATAAATTAAGCATTATTAACGAAGCATGTGGGTCATGTGAGCCTTTTAGCTTCCAAAAAATAACCCCGATCGGCAAAACCCGTAACTCGTCTCGGGTTATTGATTTGTGTTGAATTTTAGGAAAACCTCCAGCATGCAGCATGCTCTTGAATCTAAAGATACAGTTAATTGATTTCATTCCCATAATTCATGTTATAAAATTCTTTTAAATTTTCTGAATTTATATGTTATAAATCTTTTAAAATTCAAAGTAAACAAATCTTAATCATAAAATTTTTTCTAAAAAAATCTTAAAAACCATTATATTCTTATAATTTCTTTTAAATTCTCAAATCTTTCTATGGTAAAATAAATTTTCAAAATCCTAATCCAATACCCCTAGTGTTTTTGTAAAATAAAATAATTAAATAACTGGGTATGAAAAATGCTTTTGTTGCAACTTGCAAGCGATGATTAAGGAAATATAACTCAGTTACTTGGACAGAGTGCATAAATTATTATAAACTCTAATATCTATGTTTGAGTCTTATAAATAAAATGAAACTTTCAAGTGATTCAGTCATTAATTTCACTTAACAAAAAAAAATCACTAATTATAATTTTGAACTGACGGATAAAAAGTGCACTTATTATTTATAATTCATGGAGATGGAGTTATTTTTATATGATAGTGAGAAAAATAAATATTAACTATTATTAAATCTTTTGAAAAATTATTAAGATTTAAACACACAAGTTTATAATTTAAATTTTCATTATTTATGTATGATTATAGAAACTAAATTTATTTCTTTCAATCTCATATAAAAATTTCTTGCGACTAAAATTTGTTGCTCTTACTTTCATAAAAATATTTTTCTCACCATACACACACATATATAGATAGATAGATATATCTACCCATCTTTTTGTTTGATGGAGAGAAAACAAAAATCTGATTATACTACATTGGGGTATTTGAAAATGCACTATAAAATAATCTATAAAAAAAAGTGAAAAAGTAAAGTCGAGAATCAAAGCTCCAAGTGAGTGGAAAAATAAAAAAAATTAACTAAATTGTGTCAGTTTTCTGATATAAAACTGAAAACAATTCAATATATAAATCGAATTAAAACCTTATATATATATATTATTTATTATAAAATTTTAATTTAATTCATATGTTTAAAAATATTTGTTTATTATAAAATTTAATTATAATATATTTATATATTTAAAGTACTTATTTATCATGTACACTCACAGCTAAAATACTAGTATTTTACCTAATTACGAAGATAATTACTTAAAATTATATTTAGAATTTAGATTAGCATTTTGAAGTTATTTTATTTTATTTTTTCAATTTATATTTAGTCTAATGTAATAAATTAATTTATAAATTAATTTATACTTTTGTTTGATGTATTTTATAAAAATATATTTATATATTTTAGTGAATTTATATATTTAAAGTTCTAACAAAAAAATTGAAAAACAGATTCAACACAAACTGAGTCAAAAGGTGCATATTGCATACTTCAACTTTTAAAAAAACTATTACCTTATAGATCTATTTTAATTTTTTAATTAAACCTAAATGTTTTAAGTTTTTTTTTAAGTACCAAAATATTTTTTTTAGGTTTTTTGTTTTTTAAGACTGTCTAATTATTATAAAATTGTTAAACACATTTCCTAATTAATTATTTAATTTATAAGAAACACAAATAAAAGGTCACTGAAATTGGATTAAATTAATTAAAGCTATATTTTAAACTATAAACTGATGAAATTAATTATAAAAAGTATATTAAATTAAATTAGTTGACCTTTTTTTTCTCAAAACAGACTCCACTCCACAAAAACTCTTGTTAATAAAACGTTGCAGCTTTGGGGGTATTTATTAGACTATCAGTATGTATTTTTTTTTTTTAACAAAACTTTGTTGAGATGTTATTATTTACACTATTCTAATTTTAGTTATCAATGATTATATAATTGAGAACATGGTAGACAGGCTATGTGGGGTCAACAGTATTTTAGACTTACAAATAGTGTGCAAACAGTTGCAAAAACCTCCAATTAAAACATTAATTAAAAACAGATTTAAATTAATCTTATACTTTTTAGTAATTTACTTTCCAATAGCCTTTGATTTATATCGTTTTATTTACAGGCTATCATTTAACTTTTCATGCTTGTGTTTATATTATATTTACCATTCTTTCCAAACTTTTCTAGACATATTCATTTTTTTACACTAAATACATTTTAGAATACTTTGGAAATTAAACTTACAGTTGTAGAATAGAGCCTCTTCCTTAGTAAAATTACCTGCTCAACAGAATCATTCTGTTTATAATCTGTTAACTATTCCACTTTTAATTGATTCCTCCAACCGATTATATTGCCAAAAACAATGACAACATATTATTAATTTTTTACAAAAGCATATTTAAAATATTATTAAAATTAATAGGGAAGCGAAGGAATTAATAAAGTTAACCTGTGCAATAATTCTAGCTATAACGAAAGTGATTTGCTTGATAGCTAAATAATATCGTATGTCAATTCAAGCAAACAGGGAAAAGATACATATAATTGTGCAAGATATTTCACAAAAATCTACAAAAAGTGTTAAGTAGTAGCTAGGTTTCCCGCGATCAATTCCTTTATGTATGACATTAAGTACTAGCTGCTATATATAAATGCTGAATTGCTATCATTTATGTGCCATATGCTCAGAGTGAAGGATATAGCATTTCTTTTCCCTAAAACTTTTGCAGTACCAAAAAAGCACACGTACACTTCTAAATCCGCATTTATATTGGTAGATATATACATATAATATATACCTATAACTTCATATCCATCACCAAAATTAACTAGTTTTGGAATTAAACTCCACCTCTCTAGTGTCTCACCATGTTATTGTTCCCCTTGTGGAAGCCCTTTACCATTCTTTTATTCCCTGCTCCTTCAACGTAACTATCAATCTTTTATATAAAGCACTAGGTAGCTAGTAGAAGCAGCAGCAGCAGCAAGAAAAGTCTTTCACAATTCACAAGCTTGCAAGCTATAGAGTGATGAAGCAAGAAGACAACAACACGCACATTTGTGGACCCTTCAAATCCTTCAGAAGAAGATGCACCAGGCTGGCGAAGGAGCATAGGGCCAGGTTCTATATCCTTCGACGCTGTGTCACAATGCTTGTTTGCTGGCAAGATCATCGTGATGATCCTTGAATATTAATTCCTATTATTATTCTTTAGTTAAGTTATCTATATTTAGCCCAGAAAGTTTTTTAACTTTATATATACTTAGTTTAATATTAAACATATATAAAGTTGTGTGTATATGTTTTGTGTATTTCTTCTACCCATGCATTATTTACACGTTAACCTGCAGTATACTCCCTTGCCACTCGCTAATATATATAGTGAGAGTCTGAGAGAAATGTAAATATGTAATGTTGCGAGAGGCTGATACCTCTTGCCACTTTGGTTAATCAATGTAAATCAGTATATGTGAGATATATATATATATATATATATATATATATATATATATATGTATATATGTGATGGAAATGGAATGTTGTTGCATAATATGTTATTATAACTTCCATGTTGTATAATCTGTGTTAATTAGTATGTCTTGCTGCCATGTACGTACGTCAACGTTATTCGTATAAAATTCGTCCAATCTGATTTGCACCATTATCATATACAACTTTACGTAATTGCAATATTTCAACATATGTTTTTGATTTTTTTAATGCCAAATAATTAATGGATCTGTGGGTGCTGATTTCTACCATGGATCTGCATAACCTGACTATCTTCTCACCACGTCCTGCTAACTTTAAGACCAATGTGTTTTTTAATGTAATTTAAAATTTTCTTTAACTTAACATCTAAGATTAATTTCTTTCAAAATATACAAATAACTTAAATAAACTTTTTCTCCTAATATTTTCTTTTTCATATATACGAGGAGAAAAATTAAATCGGATGAACATACAGAACCAGTTATACGCTAAATTTAAAATGTACGTACTTGACTGTGTTGATAGATGAATGATTATACACTTCTGTTCAAAGGAATCTCGATCGGATCTGTCCAACGTTTGATTATGTAAGACACGGGAATGGAACAAAATCCTGAAATAGCGTTTGATATCATGTATTTGGTTTGAACTGGGGAAAAATTATAACCAAAAATAATAAACATTTAATGGTGCATAACATCAAAAGATGGAGATTCAGGCAAAAGTTTAGATTATATCCCATCATGCGCAACTTCTGGAAAATGTTTTTGCACGTGTGTCGACGATAGTTTGGTCAATGTCTAAAATTTAGGTGGAGTATATTATATTAGAGGGGTGTATTTGATTTTAAAAGCTTTAAATATGGTTTAGGTAAAATATGTTTGTTTTTTTATTATTGAAATCATATTTTTATACAATAATATACAACATTTGTATAATATTTTTATTTATTTATTCTTATTATATCAAATATTTCTCTTGTCTTTTTATTTTATAAATATAATTTCAAACTTAAGAAATAAATCTAATAAAATATACTTCCTCTATTCTCAAATATATATAAAAAATTCAAATATAAAAAATTTTAAATTAATTTTATCTTATTTAATGTTAATATTTCTAAAATATTATTCGTTATTTTAGTAAGGTGTTAGTTTTAATAACTCTTTTTTATTTCTAATGTCAAATTCGATAAATTAAAAAAATTAATATAATTAAATATGATTAATTATCTTTCTTAATTATCGTGAATTATTTTTTTTGCATATTATTAATTTATAAGTATTTAAATTATTATTTGGCATATGAATGTATCAAAAAGATATTTATAATTCTCTTAGGATCTTGTCATCAACATATAGTAATAGAATTATCAAGTCACCATAAAATTAAAACATTTTTTTAACAAAAAACACAATGATCAGAAATATATAGTCTTCTTGTAGCCTTAATTTCTTGCACATAACAAACTCAAACTTCTTGTTTTAGCCTTCATATAGCCTTCCTCGCTTTTATCCTAAAAGTTATCCGCTTGCTTCATGTGAATCTCTTCTTCCACATCACAGTAAAGGAAAGTTGTTTTCAAATATCTATTTTCTCTACCTTTAAATCAAAAGTTGTAGCGAAACTCAACACAGTTTTAATGGACAACGTCTTCATCATATATGAGAAAATCTCAATAAAATCAACACTTTATCTTTGACTTAAGCCTTTCATGACCAATCTAACTTTATATATATCTCAAATATACAAAATTACTTTCTTGCTCTACTCTATAAATCCACTTGTTTTCCAAGGTTTTTTTTTTTTGGCTTTAGATAGTTTCACCAAATCAAATGTATGAATATCATGCAAAGACTTCATTGAAACCCAACCTTGTCTTTGTTAAGATTCGGATAAATCTTCCTTGTCGTGTCTTTTTTCTACGTAATATCATTTTTTAAAAAAAATAAATAATATTTAAACATTATTTTAAATCTAAAAAGGAATAAAAATAATAAGAAGTTTAAGAAAAAAAGTAAGAATGCAAATCGTATCATTAGATTAAAAAAAAGTAAAACTGATTTACATGATTGATATGAAGCCAGTTTTATCAAGTAAAAATCTTATCATACACTACAGAAATAGAAACGAAATGATTATTTCTCTCTCGGTCAATAACATGCTATAAAGGGAATGAAAATTATGTTTGCCCCGAGAAAGAGCCCAACTGCATGTTAGTGGAATGAAAGTTCACCGAAAAGGAAAGCCAGTCAAAATTGATTGAAGTTGAACTATTAAATATTATTACTGATGATGTACAAGCATACCCAACAAAAAGTGGCAACAAGAAAGAAGAATGAAGGAAAAGTGGAAAACATACAAATCCAGAACATTGCCAATCAAAGACAGCTAGTAGAAAAAAATAAAAGAAGAAAGAAAAACATTGCTAATAAACAGCTTGCTATTGCTTCATCTATTGAGGTTGACATTAATTCAGGATCAACAGGAGAGAACATGGTATTTCTTTAGGGCTTATACTCTCCGAAGTCCGAACAGTTTTTCTGTTTTTTTTAATAAAAAAAAAAAATAAGACTTAAATTCGCACTATTTTGTTTAAGGAGAATCAAACATGTACGTACTATGTACCTGCATTGACTACTCATTGATCTAAATAGTTTCTGCATATAATTTAGGTTCAACATGCTAAGAAAATCAAACAATTTTTTTCTTCTGGTAGATTATCTAGAGTTAATTTTTCGAGATATAAACACGAATCTCTTTAAGCAGTGTGTTACTTTATAGTTTTTACCCATGAATCTTGACAACGAACGCAATATAACATATTTAAGAGATCTAAACAGTTTTTGCTTAAAACAAATTAATATATAAAAAAAACAAGCAAAGTAATTCAAATAGTTTAGATTCTTTTTTGATTTAAATTCTGAATGCAGGTTGAAAATTAAAAAAAAAACACTCTTTAAATTGATAAATTATTGTTTTATTATTAATAAGAAATAAAATATACGTGTTTGAAAATAAGTTAATTTAACTAATAAAAAATATTTTAATAACAACTTATAATTATCTTATCACTTTTATTATTAATTAAAAATAAAACATTGATAAAAAATGAAAAATAAATAAATTACATAACAATTAAAAAAATTAAAGTTAAGTTATGTTATAAGTTCCTATATTTTCACTGAATTTATAATTAGATATTTATAATTTATACATTGTTTAAGTGGTTCCGAAATTTTTTTAAAAAATAGTCTTTATTTTCTAATTGTCGTTAAGGTTCTATTAATTATTTTTGAATTATAA
>PYAF01002563.1:1688346-1728787 GCA_007407185.1 Glycine tomentella
ACAAAACCCCCCCCCCCCCCCCCCCAAAAAAAAATTCGTTAAAAAATTTCAAGAAATTAACAAAAAAATTGTAATCGTTTTTTTAAGTTGTAAGCTTATAAAATAGTCACAAACTATATTATAAATTTAAGTAAATTCCATAATAACTATTTTTCTAACCAATGTAATTAGGATTTTTGGCTTTTTATAAGACCTGTGATGTTTTCATAAGTTTCAATCTTTTGAATGATTATGAGATCAAAAATTTAATTACACTTAAATACTCATTTTTAAGAATGTATTTTAATGACATTGAAATTCTTTCTCACAAATTTAGTGTATATTATAATTGAGATACATCAATTAGGTATTGTAAAACTAGTATTTAAAAAGTCACATAAATTTGTTTTCAAACTTAAAAGTTAAAAATGGTATATAGATTTTTGTTTTTTCATTTTAGTCTTTAATCTTACGAAGTGGAAATCCTCGTTCTCACGGAAAGCATGATGTAGGAGCCAACAATTGTGCTAAGTGCAAACCACGCCAGAATTTCATTATTTCCATTAACACCCGATTCTGCTTAAATTGGCACACCACCAATTTTCGTGGGAACCCGAACCAACAAACAAAATAAAACAAAAAAAGGGTCCAATTTTTTGAAAATTATTACCATTCATTCTTATTCATCAACGACCCCCCTTCTGTGCCCACTTCCAAATCTTCTCCTCTCGCTATGGGTTGTGGCTCCTCCCTTCCAGGTAATCATATTCTACCCATCTTGGGTTTTGTTCTTCATGTATTAATGGCTAAAGTTTTAGGCTTTTTTTGAAACTCTTATGTTATGTTGTTGATTTAGCTCTGGTGGTCAAAAGGGGTTGAAAAAAATTGTATTTCTTTTTACTGATTATGGTTTTGATTTGTGATTTTGGGATTGTGGTTTAATGGGGTTCGGTTGTTAGAAGCAATCATTGAGTTTTGGCTCTGATGGGGTTTTGGGGGAAATTGTTTTTTGGTTTGCAGATAGGGATTCAAGGCAGTTGGGTCGACCCAATTCCGAGAATGGTGGAGGGCAGGACGCCAAGAATCTAAGGGTCAAGGTATTTGTGTGCTGAGTTCTTGGATTGCTCATATTTTACCAAACTCTTTATTTTTTTTTAAGAGAATTGTTTTTGGGGGGGGGGGGGGGGGGGGGGGGGGGGGGGGGGGGGGGGGGAATGGCTTTTTCCCATTATGGTGTCATACATTCACATGTTTTTGTAAAATTTTTTATTTGTTGTTGAGTGAGGAAGTGAATATTAGGATAGGGAAGCTGGGGAGATGTCTGTTTTTGGTTGTTGCAAATGTCAAATGATTAAATTCCTAATTTTGTTTCACTTTAGTTTTACATAATTTTGAGACATTGGACTCTTTTGTGAGTGAGGTTGTATTTGTTGAATTATTTTAATGTAATAGGACAAAGTTTGTTAAAATAAACACCGAGTTAAATACACTGTCTAATTCTGTTCATTTTTGTTATGTTGGAATCAAATGGGCGATTTAGTACATTTACTTTAGTTTCAATAAACTATGTTGTATGATCTGCTATTTGCCCGAGAGTATTAAAAAGAATCACCTCGTGTGTGATAGAAATCAGGCATCATATGTTCTTTTTTAAAACCTGCAACTATTCATAGGAGAAGTACACCCAAAACCATGTGTACAAGGTTGTTAAAATCGTGAGAAAGCTCGTATAATTGCACGATCTTGCATTTTTCAGGTGAATCCCATGCTGAATCTCTAGGAAGATATCAGAACTTGTTCAAGATTGCACCAAATCGCAATCTTCTACGTGAAAGATGTGTGTTCCAGTTCATGTTTATCTTCAGGGGTGGGTTTCAGGGTCAGACTTTTGGGTTGGGTTCCAGTTCAAAATCAAAACCCATATTTTCTGACCCGGACCAGTTCGCAAAAGTGAGAAAAATGCGCACTTCTGATTTTGATCATTCTTGCGCAGCTCTGCTTCATCTCTAGGGTTTGCCTTCCCTACTAGTCTTCCCGAGTTCTTCATTTTTGGTTTTTGCTCACCTTCTTCCCCTGTTCTTCATCTGAAACTGAGACCTCAAGCGCCCTATTCTTCATCTCCAGTTACATTTTTCATTCTTCTTGGCTTGACCTGGTCTGGTTCTTCATCTCGCCCATTTTTTGTTTTTTGCTCCCCTGTTCTTGCATTCCATTCTTCTCTTGCCCTTTTCTTTCATTTCGTTTTTCAGTCTCCAGTTTTTAATTTTAATTTTAATAATTCTTGTTCTGTCTCTATTTGTTGTGTTTTTTTTTATTAGCAAATGTTAGTTTGTGCTTCACTGTTTGTGTTTTGACATATTTTATTACTTTTTTGTTCAAAGGGAGAATTCAAACTCCGGTAACGGAGGGTTTATAGCAAACTCACACACACTACTCAACCAACTAAGCTAGATTCCCTTGAAAAACTAAAACTAAAAAAACTACGTACCCTATTGCCCGAAGGCTCCACGCTATGCGCAGGTAAGGGAGAGAGAAATTGTACGCAACCTTACCCTTGCATATGCAAGAGGCTGTTTCCGGATTCGAACCCATGACCAACAAGTCACCAAGACACAACTTTACCGCTGTGTCAGGGCTTGTCCTCATTCCCTTGGTTATTACTTATTAGTAATTTTTTCATCTGCCTAAAATCACAAATTTTTATCATTTATGTTCTGTCTGTCTATCACAAAATTTAAATGTAAAAAAGTTTGGGTATTCTCACAAACTAGTTAGGAATGAATTACAAGATGTTTTCCTTACCTGAGTCATTTTTATAACATGTATACATTTATATATAATTATACGTCTATTGGGAGGATTTTACAATTCGTGTTATGATCCTTTGATTTATGATCTTTCATACCTCTCCCAATTCGTGTAAGATCTTGATTTGCTCGATGCATGCATAGGTGGTCTCAATACTGATTATTTCACCCATAATCAGTCTTTTGTAAAACTTAGTCATGAAAATGTATACAATGTGGAGACATTATACAGAATCTGATTTCACTTTGGATCCAACATTACATATATTACCAGAAATACTCTTCCACTAAAAAGGAATTCCGAATAATATCTCCATAAAAAAGAATCTGAAATATTTCCTCTAATATTTTTAACATTCAGATCAAATCATTTTACCCCCTTTTCTAAAGAAAAGACACAGAATGCTGAAAAGAACATTATAATGTTGTTAATTATCTAAAAGATCAAAAGTTTGAGAACCATTTAGTTATCTTGATCATACAAGTCTTGTTTTGATTGTGAATTGTTATTTGTTAGCTGTCGCAAGTTTTGATGCTTTAATTAGTGACAAACATTGAAATAACTTACCGTGCAGAAATTTTTATCTGCCAAACGAATGGATTGAATTTGTTGATAAGATCTTGGTCTTTAATTAATGGAATGAATGAATGGGAAATTTTTGGCAATGGATTAAAATCTAGTGTTTCATTTAACCTTTATATCTTTATTTACTACATTGCAATTTGATCCACAATTCCACATCCAAAGAAAGAGTGAATGGGAAATAGGTCATAAGTGAAAATTTAATATTTCTGGTATTGTAACCTTTGTGTCAAGCTATCTGGGCCCCTGCAAGTACTGGATTATGTGCAAGCATGCAGTCAGGTACCAGATGCAAGCAAATAGTAGTCATATATCCATCCTATTCTATCTATTTACAAATTTATTATCTGTCCTCTGATAGACTGAGTTTCTGGAGGTGAAGGACTTAAGTGTTTGGAGGCCAATCAATATAATTATTTACGGAAAACCAGTAAAAATGAATGTTGATATAGTTCACTGGAATTTCATTATGTGATAATGCTTTTGACTTTAACAACCTCTGGGCCCAATGGTGATTGGGCCTGATCCCAAATGGAAGGTCTATGCAAGGAGCAGGGGGTGCAAAAAGGAGAATGAATCCAGCGAAATTCAGGTCCAATGTGATGTCTCTAAAAAGAAGCTGAATAAAGACAAAGGTAAGGAGGTTGTTATTTATTCTCAGGTGACATCTCCAAAAAGGCTAGGGGGTAGTGGATTAAAGTACGGAGGTTGGAGAAATCTGGATGAGCTTAGGAGGTCTGCCAAAGAATCTGTATGGTGGAGGGATTTAAGTTCAGTACGTAGTCTAAATGTTGAGGGGAGCTGGTTTACTAGAAAATTAAGCTGGAAGGTGGGTTGTGGGTCCAAAGTGCTCTTTTGGGAAGATGGATGGGTAGTAGATAGGATACCTTTGATGGTAAAATAACCCAGAATGTATCAGAATTCAAATTAGCAGTACCACTACATTCAGCAAATGGGAACAATACTTCAGGATGGCTGGGAATGGCAGTTTCGATGGCGTCGGCTGCTCATGGAGGGTGAAATAGAAGTGGCAATAAAATTTCTGGAGGATATACAGTCAATGCTTGGGGTACAAGGGCAGCTACCAGATTCTTGGGTATGGGAGGGAACTACAACTGGGTCATATACAGTGGAAAGCGCATATAAGTTACTCAACAGGGATGATCTATGTCAAAACCAGGATGAAGTTTTCAAGGAACTATGGAAATTAAAGGTTCCTTCTAAAGCCTCATGCTTTGCTTGGAGACTGATGTGGGACAGGCTGCCCACTAAGACTAATTTGAGAAGAAGAAACTTGGAAATCAGCGATATTAATTGCCCTTTTTGTAGATGTCATGCAGAGGATGCCTCTCACTTATTTTTCAGGTGTGAGAGGATTTGCCGCTGTGGTGGGAATCTATGTCTTGGGTGAACATGGTTGGGGCCTTCTCTACTGTCCCGAAAGATCACTTCTGCCAACATTCTTTTTGCCATAAAAAAGGACTCAAGTTACAGAGATGGCAAATTTGGTGGGTTGCTTTGACTTGGTGTATCTGGCATCATAGGAACAGAATTATCTTCCACAATGAAGTGTTCAACGGCCAGAAGTTGATGGAGGACGCTATTTTTTTCTGTTGGCCATGGCTCAGATATTTGGCATTAGGATTTGACTCCCCTTTTCACTACTGGTCCAGTAATTTGAGGGAGTGTTTTGGTACCTAGGGGAGGGCTTAACTTGTACATTTCTTTTTTGGGTAACTTAGAATCTAGTATAAAGTCAGAACTTAGGTGTCTTTTTCATGCTTCTCTAGGCATTAAGCCACCTCTGTTCTGTTTCTGTTCTTGCTAGGTTGTAATTTTATCAGTACTACTTGTACTGCTTCTATTCTATATCAATATATATATATATATATATATATATTATTTTTTATTTTTTTTTTTTTATAAAAAAAAAAAAAAAAAAAAAACAAGTACTTGAAGGATGAAGGGATTTAGTTGAAATTAATCACAACAAATCCTGCTTGTCTGTTATACTGCCATTATTTTCTTGTTTAACCTTGAAAAGAAACCATAACTAACCTTGAATGTCACTGAAAACAGCTTGTTCTCTTAGGTGATTCTGGTGTTGGCAAAAGCTGTATTGTTCTACGATTTGTTCGTGGTCAGTTTGATCCAACATCTAAGGTAAATATATGTTACTTCGGTACTTTTATTTTATTTTTAATATAATTTTTCTTAATATGGTTTATGATATAAAGTTGTTGTCTTTTTATGTTAATTATTCCATGGAAATTTTCTTATATGTTTTAGACTTTGTAATGTAAGGTAACTGTTGGAGCTTCTTTTTTGTCACAAACAATAGCTCTGCAAGACTCTACAACAGTCAAGTTTGAAATATGGGATACTGCTGGTCAAGAGAGGTGACTGTCATTTATCTTTCCAGATTAGGCATAATGTATTGTACAAACCATTCTTTTTTCAACAAAAAATGCTTTTTGAAATAAAATTTGTTTGCTAATTATCTATTTCAGGTACGCTGCGTTAGCACCGCTCTATTACCGTGGTGCAACAGTTGCAGTTATTGTTTATGATATAACAAGTCCAGAATCTTTCAGCAAAGCACAGTACTGGGTTAAGGTAGATTTGTAGTTATTGTATGGTTCTATATTGTCATTTCTTGTTTTGTTAGTTATTTGAAATTTTCAATGATATGAATAACAAAAAATTCCCCTATTATATAGTCTGGACTGCACAATGATGTATAGAATGCAGTCCTTCAAACAGTGGTGGCACGTCTTTTACTCTTTCAAAGGCTTATTGACACTTGACAGACAAGTCACTTGAAAATTTGGAGTAGAAAATCATGGCACATAGTTGTCTTTGACATACCCATAATTGGCATCTCTTTGCTGTACAGCCATTATGCTGTTGTGTGTGTGTGTATGACATGTTATAAAAATCATTAGATAGGAGCTATTTTATTAGGAGCTACATTTTCTATCTATTTTGTTTTAGCAACTGAAATATTATTAATTTTTTAGGAGCTACAAAAACATGGAAGCCCTGATATAGTGATGGCACTGGTCGGTAATAAAGCTGATCTTCTTGAGAAACGGGAAGTTGCTGTCCAGGTAGTGCAACACTCCGTAATATAGTTGTCATTTAAACAAAATCATCATTTGTTTTTCTCATATATATATATATATATATATATATATATATATATATATATATGCTTTACTGTTTCCATGAAGGATGGCACTGACTATGCAGAGAAGAATGGTATGTTTTTCATAGAGACATCTGCAAAGACAGCAGATAATATAAATGAACTGTTTGAGGTATGTTTGATGTTTTCTTCCTTCCAGTTATTGATTATAAATTAATCATGACATTTTGTATTTGGCAAGAATGAGAATGTATGAACAATAGAAAATAGTTATCTGTTGTGATTTTTATGGCAAATAGGGTTGGACATGGTCACATCTTACCTTGGGTAACCCTACATTTATTTTGACCTATATTAAATATACATGATCACAGTTTTATCTTCTGTACATAAAAGAAGTATCATAAAATGATTTGGGAATTGACGTCTCTTCTGATTGAATATATGGTTCCAAAATGATATGTTCCTGTTTTGATACTGGTCATATGGTTCGAACTCTAATCAGTTCAACTTAAGTTACACTCGGGTTACGAGAAGCTTAAGTCAAAAGCATGCTCAAGTGTTGGGAACTGATGAAATACTGTTTGATATTGACTCGGAGATCTTTAGGATTTTCCAGAGGCAATGCTAGTAGTAAATTTTTGGTTTTAACTCTGATCTTTGGTCTCTTAGGACATTGTTGACTATGCTACTAGCAAACTTCCCCATGATGTTTTTGCTGCCTGAAGATAGTTGTAGCAAACTCATATAGACCTATTGGAGGGGCTAAAGATGATCTTGGAATAGGAACAGAAATCCAAGATTGCATCTTTTCTAACAAAGGTAATAATCTTGGTCTTGGAATACATAAGGGAGTTAACTGACAAAAAAATATTTTAGGTTAGAGAAACCGAAATGGCCAGGGCTACATTTTGAGGTTATGGAAGATTGTTACTTCTAGAGAAGTTCAACAAGCATGCTGGAAAGCAGCAGCTGCTAGGTACCCCCTCCTACAAATGAAAAGGACCAAGCCTCTCAAGAATCACAACCATTGGATGCCTGCTGATTATACACTGAGGATAATAACGACACTTAATTAATAAAAAAATATTGTTGATACATTATTCTGAAGTACTTTCTGTTTCTGACCTATGATAAATCAAATGTGTTTTCATGATCATGATTGCATATTTGTATAAATGACCTCTTGTCGTCGTCTTCCTCTTCTCTCTCTCTCTCTCGGCAATACACTCAAGTCATGGATGCTTACTATCTCAGATTTGCAATAGATATCATCACTGTGCATATCAGTCTTATTGTTGTGAATTGCCTTAAGCTATGAGCAGTGCATCTATTCTCTACATCCCCCATTTTTTATATATCATTATGAATTTCATACACCCTCTTGGACATTCCATTAGGCTTAAGCATTGAAATGTTGCTTTTCACAGGAAATTGCCAAAAGATTGCCTCGCCCATCAGTTAGTTGATGTAGCCAGATAGCTGTTCAGGAAGGGATCTGCATTAGCTAGCTTTGGATGCTACAAAACTATATAATGTATGGATTTTGTTTATGTAAATTGTCATTAGATATTTCTGTGGTCTTTTTTATCAACCTGTAATAATAATATCATGCAGCCATGTCAGATAGATGATACATATTAGGCTATGCTTTGTGAGACCCACAAATACGCGTCATGTCTGTTATGATTTCATATCCCTTGACTTGTCTCTTATTGATTGGTATGCCTAATTAAGGCTATAATATCAAGTGAGACACATGCATTTGAATTTGGTTGTTGTAGACCATGCTTTGTGAGACCCACTAATCAATGCTAAATTGAACATATTTGGATGTTGGTGATTGTATAAAATTTACATTGCCTCTTACGCGGACTGATCTTGGTGATTGATCTATTTAATACCACTACTTTAGACTATAATTTTAGACTTCGGAGGCATACGGAATCGATTGTTTATATTTATGAAAGTAATTTGTAACTTTTTATTGGTTTATTTTTAGAAGATGTTATTAAATTTAACTGCTTAAACTTATAAAATAAATTTTATTATGATAGGGGTTTATTGAATAAGTACTTGATTAAAACATGTTATTATATCTTTAAGCGAGTTAAAGCATGAGATTGAGGCTATGAATAAAACTAGAATATAAATTTATGATAATTTATAGAGAGAGAAAACGTGTTATTTGCACAATATCTGATTAAACTCCTTACAACACCTAATGCCAAACATTAATCTTGATCCACGGAAAGGATGGGCTTAACTTAATTGCACATTGGTATAACTTAAGCTATGCTACCAATTATGTTTGTATTTACAAGATTATATTGTATAGTATATAACCAAATAAATGTTTTCTGAAAAAAATATTATTTAGTAAAATGTGAATTGCATTTCCTTTACGCCACCAACTTGGGGTAGGCAAGGATGACTGACTAACGACTAATGAGTAAAGGCATGTCAAAAATCAAATGGAAAATGACGGATACAATAGGCCATTGTTATTTCATTTTTTAATTGACTTTTGTTTTAATAAAATAAAATAAAAGCCAAGGCTATTTCATTTTTTAATTCACTTTTATTTTAATACTAAAAAGAAAAGGCCAAGGCTAGGCTGCAAACTTCTCGTTTATGTTACAAAATTCTGGTTTATTTTAGTGGCTGGCCACGAGTCTTGATGTAATACGCGATTGACAGCATCGTGACATGTCGGCAAAGTTTATTAGAATTTTTCAAAATGCTTTTGCCGTTTGATAAGAAACTTAAAAAATCATGATTGAGTTGTAGGTTTGTCAACATATTTACAACTTAATACAATTATAATCTGTGTTTTAGAATTGACAAATCACCTTAAAGCCTTCAATTGTTAAAAGATGAATGAAGGTTAATGGTAGAGTTGATTCAGTTTTCAAAGTAATAACTTATTGTTTTGATCCTTAATCATTTTTACTTATATAAGTTGCTCTTTTGAAGAATAAATAGTTTATAACTTTACACTCACAAAAAAAATAAAAGTTTATAACTTTACAACTTGATAGAATAATATGATAATTAATCTGTAGAAATATAATAAAAAAATAACTTGTCACGTTTAGTAATTAAACTAGACAAATGTTAAACAGTATTTTAAAGATAATGTTTAAAGAATAAAAAAATAAAATTTTAAAAATATTATTAATGTATCTCATTATAATTATCTTAACGCAATTTTCAATAAAAAAAAAAAAACTATCTATTATTACGGACACTAGCAAGACACATTAAATTATGTATTAACTTGGTAGAATTTCAAAGTTTAGGTTAGAAAAATAAAATAAAAACGACAGTTGAAAAATTTGTTCACAGTTGTGAATTGAAATCAATAATGATAAAGATTCTTAAAAGAATATTTATATATTGGTGAAGTTTTACAGTGACTGAGTTTAGCTATAAATTACTAAAATTTAATGTAATCATCTTTATTGAAACCGTTGAATCAAGAACCATCCTTAAAAACATTAAAAATTGATTAGACATTGTGTGTTTGAGGTGAGTATTTACGAAATTCATTTTGTAAAATTAATTTTGATTAGAAATGATTTTTAAGTAAATTGATTTATGTTTAATAGTGTGTTTGATTTTGCATTGATTTAATAAAATAATGGTGTTTCACAATATTTTTTATGACTTAAATATGTTTTTGGTATCTTTGTATTTTTTAAATTTCGATCTTTGTAAATTTGTGTTTTTTTAATTTTGATTCCTATAAGATATTTTGTTTATTTTTAATCCATATAAATTTGTATTTTTTTTATTTTAATCCCTTTAGTAAAAAAATTATGGAAATTATAAGTGAAAAAATTAAAATCTTAAAATGACTAAAGTTAAAAAAAAGTACAAATTTACAAGAATTAAAAATAAACAAAAAAAACCTTATAAAAATCAAAATTAGAAAAACACAAACTTAAGAAAACTAAAAAAAATAACTTATAGAGATCAATAATTAAAAAGTGCTAACCAACAAAAATATATTTAGGCCTTTTTCTATCATGACAAAATGTAGCTTTAAGTCTCATAATTTTGTTAACGTGATCTAATATGTTTTCAAACATACTAATGTCTTTTTATTATAAGAATAAGTTAATAATAAATTTTAATATGTTTTTTATTTAACTTAAAAGTTACTTAAAATTATTCTATTTTAAAATAAATTTTAAACTCATAATCATTTTTAATGTGAGACCAAATATGTAAATATTTATCTAAAGTCATGTTTAATGATATTTTAAACATAATTTTGGATGACTAAATGTGAAACCAAACAAGATTTGCTCAAATAGAATAAGAATATTTTTTTAAGAGAGGATTAGAATAAGTTGAAGATGAAAATCAGTAATTTTGTGGTATGATCAAGTTTTTTTGTTACGTGTTCCACAGTTCCACAGCTTAAAAAAAATATTTAGGCTTAATTTTTTATTTTATTTTATTCTCACATGTTAGTTTATATGTAATTTTGGTTCTATTTTTCTAATTGTTTGCATTTAATCCTCGTAATTTATTATTTTATTTATTATCTTTAATTAAATGTTTTATACATTTTTCTTTGCTAATTTATACTAATTAATAATACAGCTTACTTCTGTTATATTACTATAAATTGTTGGATGGAATTTTGAGGTGAGAGAATTAATTGAAATAATTGGGAAATTATGAGAGGAAAATACAAATAATTAAAAAAATTAAAGTTTAAATATTTTATACATTTTGTCTTCACTAATTTAGATAAATCAATTATATTCCATACCTCTGTTACATTTTCATTAATCGTTGTATAAAATTTTGAAAAAAAAAACATAATTTAAATAATCAAAACAATTAAAATTAAAGAACAACAACTAAAGTAAGAAAATTAAAAGAAAGTAAAATATCTAAATGGCGCTCCTACTAGAATGCAGGTCCCGTGCAACCTATATGTATATCTTATTCTATATTAATTCTATAAATATTTAAACCATCTCATTACATAATTATAAAAAAAAAAAAAATCTACATTAAAAACCAATATATTTCAAGAAGTAAAAATTATTAGTGTAAACCTTATCTTTTCGAATAATTTTTTTTAATACACACAAGTATTGTCTTTGTCCAACTTAGTTGGTTTTATCGCTCGAATTTTGATCACAAAAAAAAAAAAAAAAATCTTTTCCCACTTAAACTAAATTTTAGGGGGTAAAAACTAAAAACTAAAAAAAAAAGAAAACAAAAATGTTGCAAAACCAAAATTTGGTCAAAGGAGAGAAAGAGAACACCGTTGGTTCTGTCATAGTGTCTGTCTTACCTCTTACCTACGAACGAGGCAAAGACCTTTTCAAAAGGTAAAACGCAAAACCTCTCAATGTATTAATCTTAAATAAACACTAATTCAATTCTTTCCAATTAAATTCCATTCCATTCCTTTACTTTCATTTCATCCTCCACAATTTTCCAATTCTATTTCTCTTTCCCAAATTTTCCCTTAACAAGTAACACCAATAAACACAAGCTTCTCTCTTTCAGCTCATGGAGGGTTTCAATTCTCCATTGTGATCCCTTATCTGGGTACCTTTCAAATTTGAGGCACCTTCGATCCTGTGGTCAAAGTTTGCAGCTTTGACTTTTTTCTCAACATGGGTGGGAGCGAGAGCTCGAAGGGTGTGGTTATGGGTCGTTTGGTTGAGTGCATCCAGGAGATTTCTGGGTTGCCAGAGTGTCAGAACTTGTGCAAGAGGGTATATGGGAATTTAGTTCGCAGGGTGAAGCTTTTGACTCCTCTCTTTGAGGAATTGAAGGATGGTGATGAGTCCCTCAGCGATGAACAGCTTCAAAGCTTTGAGTCTCTCTTTGTTGCTTTGGATTCAGCTAAGACCCTTTTGAAGGATGTGAACCAAGGGAGTAAGCTTTATCAGGTATGGCTTTTTGGTTTTTGTGAAGCTCCCCAAGGGTTGAATTTTGTGTAGTTTTGGTGTTTTGCCTAAAGGGAATGAATCAACTCAGGAATGAATTTTGGGAATTAACTCAATTTTGTCCTCAACCAATGAGTTATGTGTAGTTTTCTTATATAGCTTGATTATAATCCAAAATTAACTCAGGAAGCATCAAGCTATCTAAGGAAACTAAATAATGTGCTCAAGCTTTCTTTCTAAGAGAATTAAAATAAAATAGAAAAATAAGGAAACAGGGAAATAGAATTAGGATAGTATCACAATCTTAACACTGGGCCCTTGTAAAGACTTAGTAGAGATGTTGTCAAGTTTATCCTTGGATCAAACATATGAGGTCTTGATGATGCGGAGAACAGTTTCTATAATAAAATGACAATGGAGAAATCGTAATCAAATTGGCAATAGAAATCTCAAATGTAGGAGTAAATCAAACAAACCTTAACCAATAAGCTCAACTTAGGAAGAAAAGAAAGAGAAACTTAACCGCTATCTAGAAGATACACTCAATCCTTAACCACTTAATAAAAGTAAATCAAACAAGGCTTAACCATAATAATTGCACAAGCCGTCAATTTCATCAATTGATAAAGAGAGGTTTAACCACTATGTAAGGTAGGAAAAAAAACAAGTTAATATTAATGCTTAACCACCCAAAGCAGAAGCTGCTCACATCACCAATGCTTAACCATGGGTAAAAGCAAATAATGTCCAAGTACACACAACCAAATATTCAAGACTTGTCATAATATGCAACAGTAGGAGAAATATTGAACTGAAGCAAACATTTAAGATCTTGATAACCTTGAGCCTTGTGAAATGTATGAAAGAGACCTTATAGGCAATATAAACACAATGGTTACACTTTGGAATGGTAGAGAAGAATAAGATCTTGATTTGTAGGAGAGAAGAGAGCAAAAAACTGAGAAAGGAAAAGAAAAAGACAAGCTTTGATGGTCCTCTGCAGCAGAGGGAAAAACCTCTTTTCATGGTAGATGCCAATGCTCAAATACCAAATTGAGATGGAAGGAATGATTTCTTTTGTGTATCATTGCGCAGTTTGTACAATTATTTATATACAAAAAATCTAAACCAGTCTCTTAAGAAAGTTGATGAAAACCTGCATATTTCCCAATATGAGATCCCAATGTTTTGGTTTTAGGGTGATTGCTTTCTGAGAACTGAGAAGATTTTGAAGAGTACAATTCTGCTTTGTAGTTTGCCTGTATCCTAACATTGCCAAATTGCTAATCACCAAAACTTCATTATACCCTTTTTCTTTTGGTGGGGCTTTCTTAACATACACACACACACATGCACACATGCACATGCACACACAACACATGCTTAAAATTTAAATTCTAAAATATGCTATATTCTTGAAATGAGGCCTTAGCTGTGCAAGTTTCTTCCTTCCGTGTGTACAGTGCATTAGCTGACTATGTCATGTTTCATTGTGGATAAATATCATTACAATTAGAGTAAGAGATTATAACATCTGCAGATGATCTATGCTTTCTGGTTCAGTTTTGTTACCCAACATGTTAGTTGATACTGACTGTTAATTTTTATCAAATTAATTATGTGTCTCAGGCTTTGCAGAGGAATGATACAGCAGATAAGTTCCAAAAAGTAACTGAAAAAATTGAAGCTGTGCTCAGTGAAATTCCTTACAGCAAACTTGAGATATCGGAGGAAGTTCGAGAACAGGTAAACCTTTATCATACTATATTGGAAGGAGACAAGCAATGCTATATACAATTCCAAGATGATTCAAACTTTTCCCTTTTCCCTATTATTTCTTCTAGTCATATTTGATTTTTGTGCTTTTAAACTTCTTGATGTTTTTGGCAAAGAGAAGGGGTGACATCTTAAGTACGTTATTTTTCACAATTATTTTACTCCTTCAGATTGAACTGGTGCATGCTCAATTCAAAAGAGCCAAAGCTCAAACAGAATTTGCTGATATACAACTAGACCTAGATATGGCAGTGGCACAAAAAGAAAAGGACCCTGATCCTGCTGTACTGAAGAGACTTTCTGAGAAGTTGCATCTAAGGACAATAAATGACCTAAGGAAAGAGTCTAGTGAATTGTTGATCACAAGTGGTGGAGAACTAAGCGACTCTTTTGAAATTATCACATCCCTTCTTAGCAAACTGAGGGAATGTGTACTCACAGAAAATCCTGAAGTTGACTCTGGTGAATGTGAAAAATTATCAGTTAAGCACAGGTCTCCTGTGATCCCAGATGATTTTCGATGTCCTATATCTCTTGAACTAATGAAAGATCCTGTAATTGTCTCCACTGGTCAGGTATAATCTGAGATTATCTTTGTATGTGGGACTGTTCTAACATATAAGTTATGATTATTCATAAACTTTCTGCCTTCTTTTGCAGACATATGAAAGATCTTGCATTCAAAAATGGCTTGATGCTGGTCACAAAACCTGCCCCAAGACACAGCAGACACTTGTGCATACAGCCCTTACCCCTAACTATGTTTTGAAGAGTTTGATCGCTTTGTGGTGTGAAAGCAATGGCATTGAGCTACCAAAGAAGCAAGGGAGCTGTAGAACAAAGAAATGTGGTGGCAGCAGTCTTTCGGATTGTGATCGAATTGCTATTAGTGCTTTATTGGATAAACTAATGAGTAACAATATAGAACAGCAAAGGGCAGCTGCTGGTGAGCTCCGGTTGTTGGCTAAGAGGAATGCAGACAACCGAGTATGCATTGCTGAGGCAGGAGCAATACCACCTCTTGTAGATTTGTTGTCTTCTTCAGACCCTCGAACTCAGGAGCACGCTGTTACAGCACTTCTCAATCTTTCCATCAACGAGAGTAACAAAGGAACTATAGTAAATGCTGGAGCCATACCGGATATTGTAGATGTACTGAAAAGTGGAAGCATGGAGGCTAGAGAAAATGCAGCTGCAACTCTCTTCAGTTTATCGGTTCTAGACGAGAATAAGGTGCAAATAGGTGCAGCTGGAGCTATCCCTGCTCTAATAAAGTTACTTTGTGAAGGTACTCCCAGAGGTAAGAAGGATGCTGCTACTGCTATCTTTAACCTATCTATTTATCAGGGAAATAAAGCAAGAGCTGTAAAAGCTGGTATAGTAGCTCCGCTGATACAGTTTCTGAAGGATGCTGGGGGTGGAATGGTAGATGAAGCACTAGCTATTATGGCAATCCTTGCAAGCCACCATGAAGGCCGGGTAGCGATTGGTCAGGCCGAGCCAATTCCTATTCTTGTTGAGGTTATACGAACCGGCTCTCCACGCAACCGAGAGAATGCTGCTGCTGTCTTGTGGTCACTATGCACTGGAGATCCGCTGCAATTAAAACTAGCAAAAGAACATGGTGCAGAAGCAGCACTGCAGGAGTTGTCTGAAAATGGAACTGATAGAGCTAAGAGAAAAGCTGGAAGCATATTGGAACTCTTGCAGCGAATGGAAGGGGTTGATAATCTGCAGAATTCATAGTCTCCGTGTTGCTTCGTTATATAGCTCATAGATGGTCTGAAAATTATGTATTATTAACCATGCCACGTTATAATAGTGTATTCATCTTTTTTGTTTTAAATCCTGTGATGTGTTAAACTGTGCAGGAACTTTGTATTATGTTTAGTTGTCATTTGTCTGTATAGGAAATGCTGTAAATTGCCTATTGAAGATGTTATGCAAGGATTACAAATGGAATAAGTTTCTGCCATTGTCTGTCACCGCAAAGTTTGTAATTCTTGGAACTTTCTGTTGTAGTAAAAGCCAACATTTAAGGCTGTAAAATTGCAAGTGGAGATATAGTATTCTCATGCTTGTTCGATTGATATATTAACAAGCCTGGAATCGTATCCACGCTCTGATCAAACCATACTTGGAATTCATCTTTATAAGTTCATTAATAATAGTATGTGTTTTCGTAGTAATATTTGTAAAAGTAAGAAAATAATAATAGCATGATAAGAACTTATCATGCTTCATATTGTAAAAGTTATGACCAAATGTGTTTTTACTCTTTACAATTTTGTTCAAATGTGGTTAAGATTTCTACACCGGTGAATTTGATCTTTAAACTTTACAGTACATGTGGATTTACTTTTCAACTTTAAAAAATATGATGAAATCTTAAAGTAAAAGAATTAAATTCACATATTTTTTAAAGTTTGAAAACCAAATTCATCAATATGAAAATATAGTTATTTTCATCATGATTGACCAAAAGGGTAAGAAATAAAAATATTTTTTCAATCTATTTATCTTATCATATAACTAGTGGATCAGACGTCAAGAAAAAATATAAACATGAAAGTTAATTATAAACATGATTGCGAAACTCGAACTCATGGATATTTGTCCAAATCCGTCTTAATTTTAATGGAAAAAAATCGAATTTATCGATTTTGAGTTTTTCCTTGTAACCAAAAATAAGGACGAGAATGGATATGAAATTATTGATTTCCATCCCACATTTGTACCCGTTCTGTAATCAATAATATTAAAATAAAATAAAAAATCATACATATAAAAATCTGAAAACCTACAATCTATGCGAGATGCGAGAGAGAGACTGCGACTGCGCCGTGCGTGCCTCCCCTCAATCGTCTCTCCTCCCTTCCCTCACTGCCTGACCGGCGCCCACTTCACTCTCTCTTTGACCTCTTCCCAGTTCCCTCACAGAGCACCCACCTCACCGCGTTCTCTCACAGAGCTTTTGCAAAAGAAAATTAGTGATTCGCACTCGTATCTCGTATTCATTCGCGTTTGTTGTTGGTTGAATATTAATTTGCGGTGGATTGAAGTTTGAAGTTTAAACCATGACTTCATATTGTGAGTTCTTTGCTAATTAGATTAATTGCATATTGTCTGCTTAATGGGGTATATGAATATATCTTTAACTGCTGGGTAAATACCTCGTTAAGATTCTTATTTGCTTATTCCTTTATATATTGATATATGATATATGCTATGATGAAGAATTTGATTAGGGTGCTCTGTTGCTCGTTATGAAATGCAATTTCGAGGGTTTTTGTGTGTTTTGGCTCTTAATAAGGTATATGAGTATATGTTTAACTGCTGGGTAAGCCCCTCGTTAAGATTCTTCTTCCATTATTGTGTTTGTGTTTTGGCTCTTGGCGGATTGTGTCATATTGGCTTCATTTTTTTGATAGCGAGAACCCGAAAATTATTTTTTTTTCTTTCTTGTGTGTGTTTATTTTTATAGAGCATTTTTTTTTGGGAAAAAATGTAGTTCGTGAACCTTTTATGTATAAGGGAAATTAGAGCAATATGCATTTGGATGATATTTAATAATTGAAATAGCCTGGTGTAAGTATTGCGCATTTGGACGGTATTTGTTGGTTGAAAGTCCAAAAGTGGCGTTGGTTTCTTAGATTTGAAGTGTGATAGCTTTTAGGGGAAAAACTGACCCTTTCTTTGCTTTGATGACAAGATTTAATGTGTAGCTTATCCTAAACTATTTTTTCTGGTGAAGAGATGGCTTATTTAATTTAAAATATCAAAACAAGCTACTAATTTTTTCTTGAAATTGGTATAAAGCCGGGAAAACTAATACTACAAGTGATTAAATCAATAATCTCTGATGCTGAATTTATTCAATGTACTGTTTTTTTAGTTTATATTTTGTTTGGCAGTGGGTTACTGGGTTTGAATGGCAAAATGAGTTACTTCAGTTTGGTATTGAGATTGACTGAATGGAGAGTTGTCTCTAAACTATTTGCTACTAACTAGAAAAGAGAGAATAAGCACTTTTGTATTATTTTGATTTTTGTTCCTGTAGTTGATTTTTTGAATTCATTACAGTATTACTTTCTACTATTATTATAATATATAACATGCCTTTGAAACAGATTTATGTAACATATGACAAATAGTTACTATTTACTACGGATTTTTAAGGTTCATAAGTTGTAATCATTACTGGACTTAGTGGACTAACAAGGTATAATTAAGAAAATGGTGTTTTTACACTTATGTTACCTCAAAATTTGAGTATAATACACTGTTACTGATTAATACTAATTGCTGATTTCATCGATCATTAACTAGAGCTGGGATAATTTGTATGTGAAAATTTGTTTCTCATAAGGTGGGGTTCTGCTGAAATTTATACAATTACTAGAGCTGGTTTAATTTGCATGCTCTTTCCTTCCTACCTTAATCCATTTGGTTGCATAGTGGGTCATTTGGTTCAAAGTGTATCAAAAAATTGAGTTGTTAATTCTGTTCACTTGGAGCAACAATGTTGAGAACGTTGAGTTCCCAAAGCCCAAATGCTTGTTGTCATGGTCCATGGATAGAACTATGAACTGTCACATACTCCACATCTACAAATCTGGAAAAGAAACATGGTCAAGTTATCAACATTGTTACAGATGAAAATAGTATTGGAGAATACATCAATGAGGCCGAACTAATTAGAAATTGTATAGAGCTACCTCCTTGGCATGTTATTGGGCTACACATGATACATATTATCTTTTTGATGCTTAGGGGAACATTTATCTGTTATGAGGTGAGAAAATTTAAATGCAATCTTTCAAGGTTTGTATTGAAACATCAATTTACATATTTAATTCTCATGAACTCTATATTTAATTTAAGCTATCCATCCTGATCCAGTGTATTTATTGAGCTCTCTTACTCTAATAATAGTTAAATGCTTCTCCATAATTTACTTATTTAGATGTATGAGCTCCAGTGGTGGAAAGAATAAAAGTTTCGAAATTTATAAGAGAAGTCAAGGTGTAATTGAGATATCAATGTTTATTTCTTTATAAAGAAAAAACAAATTTGCAATATTTTTCAAAAGTAAAATTCATAGCAGAGGAGTAAACTGCAATAAATAGTCATTGCTTGTTTGTACATATTATTTCAATATGTATTATATACTATCAGAGTATTGTTCACATTATGAAAATTTTAAGAAGAAAATTTAGCGAGACCTAGGAGCAGTGTTGTTAAAACGTAGTGCTAACTCGGTCAAAACGTCCGTTTTAACGTTTTTGAGTTAAAAAACGTGTTAAAACGGTGGTTAAAATGGAAAATGAGTCGACTCGGTAGAACTGGCGAGTCAACTCGGTAAACTCAATTGACTCGGCGAGTTTATCAAGTTGACTCAGTTTTTTTTTTTAAAAAAATAAAGGTTTTAAATGCGTAAAGATAGGGATTTTTACAAACCAACGGTGCTAAGTTTCTTCCTGGTGTGGCGCACTGGTTTTCCTGTTCCCGTGCTTCGTCATCTTCATCTTCCTTCTCCGACCTCCGTCTCCATCATCTGCAGCTTGGTCTTCTTGGTTGTGAGTGTTGTAGAGAATAAGCTTCAGGTTGGCCTCCTTGGGGGGCAGAGAAGCGCCCATTGCTGCTGTGATGTAAGTGTTGTAGAGAGATTCGATAGGAAGAGAATGAAATGAAATGAAATGATAAATATTAGATAGGGTCACGAGAGAGAAAGAGAAAAGGGTGGCATAGCTGCAAAACCTTGCTGTTTTGAGTGAACACGAAACAACGAAGAAAGTGAAAGTGTGTGCTTATGTGTATGGGCCAGACAAGTTGTTTTTTGCACTCCTGTTATTGCTTTTTGCAGTTTCTGTATTTTTTTGGGACTTATTTTAGTATGTAATAAACTCTTACGTTTCGTTTACGTTTCACGTTTTTGCTCACCCTCACCGTTTCTGCGTTGACACTATGTTTTAACAACATTGCCTAGGAGGACTTAAAAATGGACACATTGGAATACTATTTGTGTTTCTAATTCCCACATAACATTAGAGATATTGTATTTTTGAAGAAATTAAATATGCAGGTCTTTAATGATTTTAATTGAATTGATTGGTTTTATTTTGTAATTTTTAAATTATGATCTCATATTTTGAATGTGAGTTTGTTATTTTTTTTTGTTACGTAATTAACTTTTTCGTTCGATTTTTTAATAAAAAAATATGTATTATATTTTAATTTTTTATTTTATTTTAATCAAATAGCGGGGGCGGGTCGGGACGGAGAAAATCTAACTCTCAACGGGGGCGAGGATGGGTAAGGGTTTTAAAACCCGATGGGGATCGAAGGTGAGATAGGGGATGATTTTAAAGTTAGGGGTGAGGATGCGGAATGCAATACTGGTCTCACCTCGTTGTCATGCCTAACTAATTATTAGGTGTTTTCTTTCTACACTAGCAAATTTTTTAATACACCCAGCATTAAACAGTGAATTTTCAAAATTACCCTTTTTAATAATCTTAAGTACGGACGAACAGATTGCACTAGACTCTTCTTCTTCTTCGTTCTCGTGGCGCACCATTTTTCTTCTCCTTCGTCGTTCTCGCATTTTGCTCCAGCTCCATTGTTCAAGAAGGCAAGGAGTGGGTCGTCCTCATCGTTCGTTGTTGATTAAGGAGTTTTTTTTGTCACCGCCACCGTGAGTTCTCGCTTCCTGCAATTTTTTTATTTTTCTATGATACGGATTCGCAAATCCGTATAGATCATACAGATTGGACAATCCATATGAAGCTTACATGCTCCAGTCGGATTGGCCAATCCATAAGGTTCATACGAATTGCTCAATCCGTATGAAGCTTACAGATTGTCCAATCCGTATGAAGCTTACAGATTGTCCAATCCTATAAAGTTTAAATTCTACGTATGTATTTTTGTAAAAATATTTCAATTGATAATAATAAAATAATATGCATGTGTTTTATTTATTTTTTAAACTTTTAATTCATTATAATAAATTAATGTTTGTGTTTTTTTATAAAAAAACTTTGAATTCTATGAAATAACTGGAATTAATTGTAAAATTTTCTAATTGAACTTTGTTGAACTTTGTTGAAATAGCTTCTTCTGAGCTTTTATCCAATAGATACTAAAATTAGTTGATTTATAGTGTGTTGGTTATATTTTTTGTAGAAAATGATACAACAGAGACATGGAGATGGATTGAAGATCTAAAATGACTTGCTAAGCGCGCACATGAATGCTCGCTCAATGCACAAATGCAGGCTCAGTGCGCACCCAATTGCGAAAAATATGAAGTGCGTGTTTTGAAGTATAAAAAGGGGAAACACTTACCCACAAAGGAGAGACAACCAGGGAGAGAAAGGGGTCAAGCTAGGGCACGAAAAAGAGGGAGAAACCCCCTCACTTAGGGTTCGATTCCTCTTGCTTCCTTTTTATATTTGTAAGCCTCTCATAACAATGGGAGGCTAAATCAATTGTTGGAAGCTCAACAATACACTCTTGATGTAATGATCATAACTATCTATTTAATGTTATCTTCGTATCGTTGTTGTTTTTCTGAGCTTTATTCATGTTTGTGGTTTGATATTCTATTTGCATGCTTTGTTATAGGATTTAATGCATTGGAAAGTGGCTATTTCCTTAGAATTGAAAAGCACTTCTAAACATATTCATGTGTAAAGATAGAATGATATTATTTAGCCTTAATTATGCATCTTTACTCATAATGCAAATTATGTGATATAGCTTGTTGAGGGATCAAGAATGAAATTAGGTAATTTAGGATCTAGCACTTAAGGAATCAAGGTTAGAATATAGTAGTAGATGAAGGTGAGCGAAAATAATGTTGAATAGAGAAAAATCTTTAATATTACATCAAGGATAGTTTTGGTGAGTTGAGTCCCAACATGTCATAAACATCTGAATCAATCGACAACTCACCTCCAAGTGTTTGTTTTCTATCTCTTTATTGTGCTTTGCTTAACTATCTTTAATTATGTTGAATTTTATGTCTCCGCATTAGGAGTAGAAAAATATCAAACATAATTCGTGTTCGCTTAAAATTATAAATATATTAACTGTGAGTACAAGCAAAGTCCCTGTGGAAATCGACATTTGGTCTTACCGGGTCTTTATTACTTGGACAATTCGCTGCGCTTGCCGAACCGTTAACACGTTTTTGGTGCCATTGTCGGGGACTTTGTTCCTTGTACTAAGTAGTTTGTATATCCTAAGTTTAAACATCAGTTTTTTTGTTTTCTAGTTCTTTGTGTTGTACTGTGCTAATTGTATTATGTTGTATTGTATTAATTGTGAAAAAAAGGGAAAAAAAAGAAGAAAAATATCTTTTTCTTGTGAGTCTTCGCTTGCAGGGTGGAACTTTTGAAGAACTTAACCCATGAAAGATATTTGAAGTAGCATGCTCAGACAATTAGGGGCCAGTTACCCACGGTCCAACAACTGTGAGTTTTGTGGAGGAGAGCATGACAATGACGATTGTTATCTTTACTCTATGGAAAATTTTGGGTGGGAGCAAGAGTTACACCCTTACAATGAATATGAAGAAGAAAGACTATCTACTCTGGAAAATATGTTGATGCAATTCATGGAAACTTCCCAAGCTAGCTTCAAAGCCAATCAAAATTCAATTCAAAATATGGCTATTCAAATTGGTAAGCTAGCGGAAGAAATGGGCGAAACATCTCCTTTGGTCATAAAGGAAGAAAATTTTGTAGAAGTCACAACACATGAGGAGAGTCTTGTAGAAGAGCATGATTCACGGGAAAAAGATGAAGAAAAAAAAGAGAAAGATGAGGAGAGACCACAACAACCATGGGAGAAGTGCTCACAAGTTGAAATTCAACAATGAAACCCTCTCCAAGTCAATATCTCTCCTCATCAATTGATGGACAAGGAAGAAATGCATGGAGAATGTGACAAATCTTTTAGTGCCATTCTTTCTGTGATCACCCACACATTCCTTGTAATGATATGGAAGGAGCTTCATGGATACATGTTGTTCATGGAGTTTCTAGCTAAGAAGCGAAAATGCAAGGAAGATGTGTTTTATGTGACCTTCATGCCACCTTGAAAGCATTTGGGTCGTCGAGCTAGTGACGTTAAATAAACGCTTACCAGAGGCAACCCAGTATTTCTATCCTTTTTCTTATCTTTTGTGACTTTGTTAATATTTGTGTTGGTTAATATGTGTGTAAATGTGTCTTGATGTTTGTTGTTTGATTTTTGCCGTCTGATTTTTTCTGCTCGATCTACGCGTCTATGTTATTTTGGTATATGGGCTCAGCGTGCGTGAGCAACTTGCTAAGTGCGTCATGCTCGTTAAACGGATTCTGCTGAAAAAAGAAATTAACCTGCAAATCTCGCTTATATATGTTTATTTGATAAAATTAAATTATTTGATAAATATATACATTTTATTAATTTATAATTTACAAGCTATAAGTTATTTCAGTTGATTTATAATTTATTTTCTTGCTTTTTATCTTTATATTTAATATACTTAATTTTTATCCTCTTTTTTCTTTACATTATTCTTTTAAACCACTTTGATAAATTTGATTTTGATTTTGATTTTTATTAAAAATATATATTTAAAATTTTTTAATTAACGAAATATTAAAACTATAATTATCTAAAATGAATTTGTGCCAATTAAACAAATTATTTTTTATAAAAATATATTTTCATATAAATTTTAAATTAATTTATAAATTATAAATTAATAAACACTTCTAATTTAATAAGTTAATTTATAAATTATAAATTAGCATTTTTCTGAATAAATTATAAATTAACTTATAAACTTTAAACTAATTTATTAGCTAGTTTTCAGAGTATAAAGATAAAACTTAAAACTCCACATAAAGTTTTTGAATATTTTCACTCATATCTACATAATTAAATTAAATAATAACAAAAACTCAAAAAAGTTGTAAAAAAGAAATGACAAAAGGAAAAAAACATTTTCTGTAATAAAAATATATAAAAACGAAAATGTTACCTTCATTCATGAAGCCTGTGTTTCTGATCGACTGTTCCTCACGCGCTGTCTCCACCTTCTGTGTCGTGCATCGTCCTCAACACTCTGGATTAGTCGCCTTCTGAAATTCGTCGCCTTCTGAAATTCGTCGCCTTCGATTTGTTCCTCCCACACCTCCAACTCCAGGTTCGATTCGCGAAACCTTCGATTCACCGCGCACAAACTGAATAATCTCAATTTCGAGCTCAATTTTGTCGAGATCTTCCAATTTTGAATGCGTATTCCGAATTGTTACTAGCATTACCCCCCCCCCCCCCAAAAAAAAATATTTTTTCACTCTGAATTTCGAATGCTTCTGTGTTGTTGCACCGCGTGTCTGTTTTGTGCGAATGAATTGCTAAAGAGCTCAACTGTAGTGTGCTCGTGGCAGGAAATCAGGGATCTGCTTCTGTTCGTAGTAGTTGAATCGTGTTTTTGGTGTTTCAGTTAATACCTGTGCAGTAATGGACAACGAGAAATAAGCTCGAAATTGAGATTCAGTGTGTGCTCGGTGCGGTTTCACCGCACACATGTTGAACTCTTGTTTTTTAATGTTTTGTAATTTTGCTTAAGAATTTCCATTATTCATTTCCAGTTAAAGTCAAGAGAATTCTTATTATTTAAGTGCAATTGTGTTTTTTTACTAGTAGATAGTACTTGACTTTTATGTCAAACGAATGAGTTTTTTTTTTTTTTTTAACTTGAATATTCAATATTTGCAGGTATAGTTGCGGGTTGCTGGCGCAAGTGAATCCTATATTTTCATGGTGTGTGGAGACATTGAAGACTCAATATGGGAATTTTTGATGAGTTACCTTTGCCTTCAGAAAAAGCTGTAAGCTTTACATTGTTCCTTTTGAGATTTGTATTCGTGATGAGATTAGCAGCCTTTTTGGCTGAGGGATCTTCTGCAAGTGGTTCAATTTTAAGATCTTTTGGGCTTACGCTGTGTGGTGCTCATAGATGACCAGAATAGTTGTGTGGTAAAAACTCACTTGCTTAGGTTGAACAAAATTGCTTTATTTTCTATGATAAGGTTGTATTTTCAATCTATTTCATCGTGGATTTTGACACAACACCACAACAATGCTTTTAATATCCCAACTTTAAACAGCTCCAAAACAATGGAGCAGTAAAACCTTCAGGCCCATGCACATTTTCCAATTCCATGCTTCAAACGACCTTTCTGAGGTATTTCAAACCTACGTACTTTTTCTTGAGAGATTGGATAACCTTTAATATGTGACCTTGTTGTACCTGCATCCTATTTTTCTTTAGCTAGTTGGCTTTGAGTCTTGTGAATCATATGGTGTCATAAAATCCTTCAACTCTTGCTGTTTCACATTTTATGACTTGTTGTAATAGAACATTTTCTTGATGATGTACTTCATTACATGTGAAGTTCTAATACTTTAGAAGATGATAACGTTTGCAATCAACACAGATACTCCGTTGGGCATTGTTGGAAAGTTGCCTTAATTGTGATCATCCCTAGCCCACCTTAATTGCGGCCTATCAGATTTTGTTGCCAGTTTCTCGAAAAAGGCTAATTATGAAGGGTTTGACCAGTAAGGATGCGTAAAGTGTCGTAGTGTGTAGCTGTTGGGACGTTGGCTGTTAGGAGGTTGAGATCCCACATTGACTAGAGATAAGATCTAAATAGGGCTTATAAAGCTTGGGCAATCCTCACCTTACAAGTCGCAAGTCGGTTTTGTGGGGTTAAGTTAGGCCCTAAGCCTAAATTATAAGAGACATCATGTAATGCGTAGCTGGTATATGATGCAAAAGAATAGGGTGATGCTGGGTTTCAATCGATGTAAGACACATTGCAGTCCTGGATCCTCAATGCTGGGTTTCAAGAATTTTTTGTTATGGAATTATTATCTTTATTTTTCATTTTACTTGTATTCACCCACATATTTTAGTCCGAAACAATGATACTAATCAAGCATTTTACCCTAAATATAGACTGGATAATGGATACATCAGGGTAACATCAATTTACGATTACAATTTGAATGCGTGATCATTCTATTTAAAATGTTCTAACTATGTGTGCATATATTAACAGTGTGTCGTGTTTTAAGAAATCTTATTGTTATTCATACTTAAGAAGTCTTGACTGTAAACCTATAAATTAGACGTCTAAATTATTTGCTTTGAAGCTGTTGTCGTTATGGACTTTTGGTATTTCTTCTGCATTAAGTCATGCATACACTGTATCCTCATTCAAGGTAATCTGAGTCTCCATGCTCCATTTGAATGCAGTATTTGAGAGAAGACCTCTCTAGAATTGATGAGAGTTGGGTTGCTGCTCGTTTTGATTCACTACCTCATGTTGTTCACATTTTGACATCAAAAGATCGTGATGCTGCTGCCCAATTTTTGAAGGAGCAAAGTGATATTATTGAGGAGGTTGTGGATGAAGTAGTACATTCCTATCATAGTGGCTTCAACAAAGCTATCCAAAACTATTCGCAGGTTTCTCTAAACTTCATTTTCTGTGATCATTTTTCATTGAAAATTTTGGGTGTTTAATTATGTGTATTCATTTATCCAGCATAGTTTTCCCCCAAATGTTAAGTTTATATCATTGGCTAACAATTTTAAAAATTAAAAAATTTGTCAGCATCTTTCTTTCTCATTTTGTTTTAGTTATGACAAGGAAAATACCAAATTATTTTCTTAATTATAATAATAACATTTTTTGTACTTGGCTTCATTTCAAGCATTTGCGGGTCATACATTTGTTGTTTTTAATTCCACTGCTCATGTTTACTGTTGTTTTTTAAATGTATTGTGTGTATATATATATATATATATATTTTTTTTTTTTATCAGCAAAGATAATATATATATTAGATAGAAAGACACAGTACAAGTAGTACTGCAGGGTATACAACCTAGCATGAACAGAAGCAGAACCTAGGTGGCTTAAATCACAGAAGAAAAAAGCCAACTGAGTTCTGACTAAGAACTAGGACAAAAAGGAAAAATGCATTCTAAACCCTCCCCTGAAAAAATACATTCTCTTTCCTGTCTTGTTTATGACCATTTAATCTAGTTTTTTTTATTTATTGTTTCTCTATAAAATTACAATCTTAAGACACTTTCTTTTATAGGATCTGGAATGCAAGGTTGAAATATGAGAAACAATCTTAACTTGGATTTCTTGTATTTTAAGAAATTAAGTTGAGAAGGAATTATTAGATGTAAATAGAATGAAGGACATTTTATTTTACATTTTAATAACTAATTGAAACTGTTTGTGGTTCCTAAATTTTCTGTTTGATGACTTGAAACAGTTTCAATGATAACTGGATTTCTTCAGCTTTTTCCACCTTTCATCTTCTTTAACTGTAGCTGAATTATGACTACTAGCACATCATTAATTTCTGTTTAATAAATATTTTGTTTATCTCCAGATCTTGAAGCTCTTCAGTGAATCCACTGAAAGTATATCTGTCTTAAAAGTAGATTTGGGAGAGGCCAAGAGGCGCCTTAGTGCCCGCAATAAGCAATTGCATCAACTATGGTATCGGTCAGTCACACTGCGGCATATAATATCCTTATTGGATCAAATTGAAGACATTGCTAAGGTCCATCCTTTATTTTAGACATTTCTGATCCACTTGTGTGATTTTTGTCAGTTAATGTGAATAAGACAATCTCATTTCCAAGGTTTAAACTTATGCTTGCTTGCTCTGATTTTCTATGCCCTGAGTTGGAGTTCCTTTGAGCTACTTATGCAGTTTGTGGTGTGGAGTAAACAGATAAGTGCATTTGCATGATTGCATTTGCAGTTTTGGTATTTATATAAAATGTTCCTTTAACTGCTAAAGAATAAGTAATTATATAAACTGTTTTTTTTTATAATCTGAAACCTGTAGTGATTTTCAATTGTCAAAGAACTACTTGACCTTACAACTTAGTTCCTTAAGTCAGAGAACATGAATTGCTTGCTTTGAACACCTTATGTGAAAGCCCATTGGGCTTGGAATGGAGATAAAATAGAGGCTAAAACTTATGTTACTAAAACTTTGTACTATTATGCATTGAAATTCTAATTATTAGACTGATGATGACAAACGACTATAGACATTTGGTCAACGGTGTTCTAATACTGTATCAAATAACTACTTGACCTAAATGCTCAAGCACTGAAGAGCACCCCATAATATCTTTTGAAAAATATCTGATGAGAGCAAATTATCTGTGTGCTTGTATACATTTTGGATGCACACAGAGATTTCTGTCTTAAGTTTTTTGTTTGAAAAAAATTTAACACATGCTTTCTTTTCAATTACTCTGTTTAAAATAATCAGTTTCATAGAGGGTTTTGATTCTGAATGTCTAAGATGCAGGTTCCGGCTCGCATCGAGAAACTCATTGCTGAGAAACAATTTTATGCTGCGGTTCAATTGCATGTGCAATCAATACTGATGCTTGAGCGAGGTCTCCAAACTGTAAGATTTAACTTACTATCATTATCCTATTTTCAGCATGCTTTGCTTAGAGGGCTTCTATAGTTCTAATTTTTGTTTCTTGTATTTATGTGTTTTCATAAAAGAAGTTTTTTTTTTTTTTTTTTTTTTCCCTTCAGAGTAAAGGGAATGTACTTATCTTAAAGCCAAAAATAAACAATGAGCCAGACAGGCTTAAGGCCTATTTGGTTTGAGATTTTTTTTTAATTTATTGTTCATTACAAAAATGTCATCTTGTTTTCAAATATTTGTACAAGATATGATGAAGACAAGGTGGAATTTTTTGTAGTTATTAGTGAAAACAGCAAATTTATTAAATAAGACGGGCCTTAAAAGTTACAAGTATACAAGAAAGCTGTGATGGTTCTCTGCATATTAGAAATGAATATTCCCTTAAAATGAACATGAGTGTGAGCAAAGCACTAGAGAGATGATGATAATAATCCTTTTCTCTAAGTAACATATGGAAGGGTGTCAGGAAAATGTTCTCTGATAGTTTGATTAGGAGTGCAGTTACTCTATAAAATACAAATGGTCCAGTAAAAGAAATTCATAAACTACTGCATATACAGTTAATTCCTAAAATTAAGTGTTAATGATTCCTGCACCATAAATACAAAACCATACAGCTGGCCTAATCTCTTAATTATAGTATTTAGTTCTGTCCATACAAGGAAATATTCTATTCAGGCCTATCCTCAAAGAATCTGCCAAAGGGCAAAGGGAAGGCTTAAAGAATTCGTTTGTTCAGTTTGCATTGAACTTGCACTGAATGTGACTATTCTACATCTCATGTCCAGAGTTTTGTTGTTTGATTACTTTTTCTTTGTTTTCTCTCATTGTTCATACTTCATATTTTTCCACTTATTTAGTTGTCTTTATAAACATTTCCATGAGCTTTTTGTATGTCATAATTATTTTTTATGTGGCCCAGGTTGGGGCGCTTCAAGATGTCCGTTCTGAGTTAACAAAGTTACGTGGAGTCCTCTTTTATAAGATTTTGGAGGATTTGCATGCTCATTTATACAATAAGGGTGAATATAGGTATTTGTTTTTCCATTCTGATGTCTAACCTTAACCATCATGCTGTGAGATATTGGATTATACTCTTCTGAAATGCTTTTTATGCTGTAGGCTGTAGCTCATATTTGCTGCATATTTTTTGTCATGCTGTTTCTTGCAAGCTCTGACGCTCTATTTTCTCTTTAGTTACTTTCTCTTATATTTTGTTTGCATATGTTTTTGTGTGGAGACATTTGGATGTCATGGAGAATGTTCCAGGAATGTACAAGTTCAATAAATTTTTAATCTGACTGAGTAGTTTAAAGTATATGTATTCTTGAGTTGTAAGTTCTGTGATTAATTTATTTTGTGAAGTTAAATGTATTTGAACTGTTATTTGTGCAGTGCTGCCGGCTCAACTTTGTTAGAGAATGATGACGAAGTACCAGCCACCACTGCTGTTGCACTTGCTGCACATAATTCACAACCTCTGTCTCGGAGAACAAGATCGCTCAAAGGTGACAATCAGAATAGTCTCCAGATTGATGGATCGTATAGGCCAGCATCTGTGGATGGAGGGTAATACTGGTTAATTGAATTTATCAATATTGTTACCATTTTTCTACTTGTTTTGCACTACATAAATCGTGTTACTGATTTCCTATTGAAGCTTCATACGTTTATTTATTTATTTTTAATCTTTGATAGTGTGTTTTAGTATGTGATTATTTTTTTTCCTCTGACTCACTACTTTCTGAGGTTGATGTAACTGTCTGTTTTCCTAATGTGTACTTTGAGTTGAGCCTTCTTTACTAATATTAAATATAGCATTTAATATTAATTTAGAGATAATATCCCAATTTTTTCCCATAATGTATGTTTGTGTTAGTGTGCATTTTGCGATTCTGGTTGCTGAATATACTTGTATGCATATATTAAATACCATCAAATGTGTATTTCAGTTCTTTTGATGGCCATGATGAGGCAGATTCAAATGAGGAAGCTACCTTAGATGGGAATATGGCAACAACGAGAATCAACGGTAATGATATACCAAAGGATTCCAACAATGCTCTTCGTCAAATGCCAACATGGCTCTCAAATTCGACACCTGATGAATTTCTTGTATGAGCCACTTAATTGTATTGAATTCACAATGCTTCTTGAATTTTGGTGACTTCTACTCTTTTGAATTGATGTTCTGAGATTCTTGTGCATAGGAAACAATTAGAAAAAGTGATGCTCCGCTTCATGTGAAGTATCTCCAGACCATGGTTGAGTGCCTTTGCATGCTTGGCAAAGTTGCAGCTGCTGGAGCTATTATATGGTTTGTTATCTTCATATTATTTTATTTTTATTGAAAGACACTCTTATTGTAATTTTATTCACAGGTGTTTCTAGCATAAGCATCAATATTTTCTTATTTCGCACATCCCCTGCATTTGTATTATTTTTCTAACTGCATTTCATAATTGCAATTTTGAAGATTTTGGAAATGCTTTTTTAAATTAAGCTCCTTTTCAAACTAACTTGCACACTTCTGTTCCTATCATCATCTCTGCTCTCCATCTGAGTTTATATTTTATATATATGTTCAATCATCAACACCATTTCTGCAAATTTATTTTCCATTTATACCATTTAAAACAATTAATCCGTTATTTGTTTTTTTCTAAGCTTTTTATCATTGTAATATCATTTTTCCTTTTATCCTAAACAAGGACATACTATTTCGTGCAAATCATACTTTATAGATGCTGGTACCCTCCCAATTCAAAGAAATGATGTGAATTTTGTAGCTGTCGGTCTTCTATATTCTCTTAAATAGCAGTGTATCTAAAAGTCTGATATTATTCTTTGCTTTTTATGAAAAAACTATATTACATTATGATCAACATAAATGGTGATATCTGGTGCTAGTGTTTAATAGTCTAAGAATGCTGTCACTGAAGGAAGATACATGTTAGATATTGTGCAATAGTCTGCAAATGTATGGAAAGAAGTTTTGGTGCAATCCTAATTGTTAATTGTTTGGCTTTCTTTTTTTTCTGTGTATGTGTTCTAGACTTCTAGTGGTTTGTTTTTGGATAAACTTGAAATTAAAATGCAAATCATCTTATTGGTGTAAAAGAACTGTACTCAAAGCATGTCATAGTCAAATTTTTCCATTGCATCTTTACAGTGTATTGCAGTGGTTTTGACGTGTCTGTGTTACTGGACATATCAATCCTCTCATCTACTTGGCTGTTCAATCTTCAATTCAGATACCAAAAATAGTCACTCTCTCTCTCTTGTTTGACACATTTGGAGCTCTAGTCTTAAGTGTCTCAATATGAATGTGGAAGTTCTGATTGTATATGCTTCCTAAAACGAGTCAACCTGAAAAGGAAAGAATTTTGTATTGACTAATTATTGGTGATCTAAATATTCTTGTGATAACATGCTGCTAAAATGAATAAGGATGTTTGAATTGTAATTTTCTTCTTCTGTTATTACTTCCCTATTATTATTATGTCTTTGGGCGTGTGTGCGTGTGTGGACTGTGTATGGCTCACCTTATTCTATTATTATCCTTTTTTCCATATTTGCTTATGTTGGTGTGTAAGTTTTGCTGGTTTTATTGTATACCAGCCAAAGATTGCGGCCAACACTTCACGAGATAATTACATCCAAGATTAAAGCTCATGCAGAGCTTTTGAATTCATCAAGGTCTAGCATTGGTCAGGGTTCCCAGGGAACAGGTAATCTGCACTTCATAAAAGGTCAACTAGAAAGTTTTCAGTTGCCAAAACAGAAGCGTAAGAATGGAATATCTATTGCTGGAACTCTGTTGGCTGTGAGCCCTGTATCGCCTCTTATGGCTCCTGGTGGGAAAGCACAGGTTGCTGCTATGGAGCTTCTTGATTCAATTTTGGATGCTGTTGTTCGAATATTTGGTGAGACGACAATTCTATGCATTCTCCTTTCTAGGTTAATCATTATTCTTAAAAGTAATTTTGTCATCTTGTGTGACTCTTTAGAGAATCATGTCATTGTTGGGGAGCTTTTGGAAGCAAAAGCAAGTCAGCATGCTGACATAAACACGCCAAAATCATTGCCAGTAGATGTAAACTGGAACCCTGATTCTGAAGTATCTCAAGTCACCGGAGGGTACAGCATAGGTTTCTCCCTGACAGTGTTACAGGTAGTCTATGTGAGGGCAATTTGGTCGCAAGATATTTGATAATAGAAGTTAACAAAATGTTTTTAACAATTTAGTTTGGCTAGACATGGTTGGTGTGTTGGTCTAAGATAAAACCCTTCGCAATATATAGGAAATATTGGTTATTGGATAGTTTTTTTTTTTTTTTTTTTTGATCGGTCAATGTTAGTTGTTAAATGTTAGTGTTTTTGATAGTGGAGGGATTCGAACCCACGACCTCTCCCTCCTTCCCTTCTTTTCGTTTTACCACCCAACCAACCTTATATCTCCTTGGTTATTGGATAGTTAATCGAAGTTTTGGTTCACTTATATTTTCTCTGTACTTGCTAAATAAATCAGACACTGTCAATTCACCAAAAAAGAAAAGACACTGTCAATTTTCCTAAATTAAGCTGTTAAGTGATAGCTGATGAGTGGTTTTATTTCTAAAATACCTCCTTAATGAAAGAGCCCTTTGAGCTTGAAGTGTGGACAATGCACAAGGTACGCTCAGGTTTACCCTCATCCTTGTGCTTCAATCCAACTTTTGTATTGATGAATAAGCCAATAAGGGCTGCAAGGATTGCACTATTGACTACTTTGGTTGTAGAGGCTGTCACTTTGCTACCCCTTCAGTAACCAATATTGTTAAAACTTAAAAGCTTAGGGCCCATTTGGCTTGGGAAAATGTTATGTATTTTCACTAAAACTTATGAAAATGTCACCTTGTTTTCACTTTGTGACTTGTTTTATACTTGTATAGTAAATGCTGTTATCACCATTTCCTATCCATTATCTTTGAAATGGCTGTTATCTCCATTTCCAAATCCATTATCTTTGAAATAGAAAACAGAGTAAAAAAGTTGTCATTTTTGTAATTATTAATGGAAACAGAAAATAAATGGAAACTATTTTCTCAAAATAAACAGGCCCTTAAGTTGTTAGGTAAAGGCTTAATATGAATTGTTTTATATCTAACACATTCATTAGTGGGTTGAAATGCATGTTGGGGAGTGTCAATTGTCTAGCCACTATTAGAAAATATTATACTTCCTGATGGTTTTTGGTGTAACACACCCACACACACACACATATATATTGCTTTTTACCCCCTCTTGTCCTATTTTATTAATATTAAAGCATGACGTTTTTGCAATATGGGTATTGTAGCATTGTGTTGTGCTGTCATGTTCAATTTGATCATTTGTGACCAAATCAAAATACATTAAGTTTCTGTTTCAGTTAATGGCAAAGGGGGTTAATTTATATGAAACTAATAGGATCTTTAATGTGAATAATTTATTATCCTGTGTTATCATGTTCCATCTCACCATTTGTGACAGAAACTTGTTAAGTTTCTGTTTGAGTTATTGGCAAAGGGGTGCCTAATTTATGAGTCTGACAGGACCTAAGTTATATGTTTATTTTTTATTTAATCTTTAATCTTATATTCCTTCACCTATGTTTTTATAGAGTGAATGCCAACAACTTATATGTGAAATTCTGCGGGCCACTCCTGAAGCTGCATCTGCTGATGCTGCAGTGCAAACAGCTAGGCTTGCCAGCAAAGTCCCTTCTAAAGATAAAAGGTAAGTGAATTGAATTTATATTGTTCTCTAATATAACAGTTAACAGCAATCTTTGCTCAATTCGAATTTTGAAATTGTTATTTATTTTGAACTATTGGATAGGATCATTTGAGAGGATGAGCCCTATCGCAATGGTATGTTTGCAGCCTTGTGACATGTAGGTCACCGGTTTTAAATCCTGGAAACAGCCTCTTTGCTTGTGGGGATATGGCTGCAAACATTTACCCTCCTCCCCTGATCTTATCATGAGGGAGCCTTTTCCACCATGCCTCCCTTTTTTCATTGTGCAGGGTTCCTTTTGCCACATAAATTCCCAACACCTAAGAATCAAGAAATTGAGAAAAATCTACCAATATGGCATAAGAACTAAATATAATGAATGAAAGTACAAACAAACTGTCATTGCAGAAAACTATTTTTTGGATTCTCTATTAATCTTCTAATTAATGAGCATATGCTTTGAAACTCTAATGAGGACGCATCAAGTTACTCCAAGAGTAACTTTAAAAGAGTTACTTTCTATCCTCGTCTTTTATTTTCTTTTAATATAATGGTCAAAGATGGGTTACTAAACTTTCCCATGAGAATAAAACTTCATCAGGAATAAACATATTATTCCTAGGAAGGTTGATTAATAACCAAACATATTTTATAAAATTTTCCAGAAATTCTATTCTTGGGTTTCTCATTTCCAGAAAAGTGGTTTTAGTTTGAGTTGAAATGGAAGATTCCCTGTATCTTTCTGACACCACCTTGAGTCAAATTTGTATGATGTTCTTAATGGTTAACATTTCTTATTGATTACAGGGATGGATCAGAAGACGGTCTTACCTTTGCATTTCGCTTTACAGATGCTACAATATCTGTTCCTAACCAGGGTATGATAAATTCTATGAAAGAAGTAAAATAAACTTTCAAATTATAATGGATGAAAGAATCATGTTGCTGTAGGTTTCCAGTTATTATTAAGATATGCTGTATGATTTTGATGAAACTTGTGCATAATTTACACAAATCATGCACACAGAGATGTACCAATGGCTTTACAAAAGAAGGCTCTCCTTGATAGGATTTAGTTAGATTCATTTACACAAGATTTCTGGTAATTGAGCTTTGGAATGATACTTGCATAGTCCAGATGAATCATACTTTAGATTCATGGATGTGGATAACACATTGCTTCCACTATAATTTTTTTTTTGAAAGATCCAGATTAGTCTGCTTTTGAGTCTGAGAATAAATTTTTTACAAATGTCATCGTTAATGTTTAAGACTGCTAGTAATTTTGGATAGAACACAAATGAGCTAGTGCTGATATTAGGGAACACTTTTTTTTATAGGCAATATTACGAAGCATTTGCCTTCTGGCTATTTATGTGTCTACAATTCCATATTGTTTTTCCTTAAGTTTATGAAGATACTCCATTTCTATAGTATGCTTTTCTGACCTGGTACATGTCTCATGTCTGTAATAGCTTTAATTTGTAAATCACCTATGGAAGTTTCTTGTTTGTTTTATTTCTTGATATTAATTTTATTCTCCACTTGCAGTTTATGATCTAATGAGGAATCATTGTCTCTAAAACACCATAGTTTATAGCACATGATACATACTCATGCTTTTCTTTATCATTTACTTGTTTATTTAGATGCTAATTTCTTCTCATTTCAACATTTATGGCATGTTGCATTAATATTCAGGAGTTGATCTTGTTCGCCAAGGTTGGAGTAGGAAGGGTCCCAATGTGCTTCAAGAGGGTTATGGTTCTGCAGCAGTTTTGCCTGAGGAAGGCATATATTTAGCAGCATCCATATACCGACCTGTGCTTCAGGTGTTGCATATTGGATTGCCATACTCCTTTGTATAAAGTTTTGATCATGTTCCTTATTTTGTTTGTTGTTGACCTGCTTCTTTGTGCAGTTCACGGATAAAGTTGCTTCAATGCTGCCAACAAAGTATTCCCAACTCGGGTGAGCTCAGAAATTTTGCAGTCTGTCTATTCATTTTTTTAAATTCTTAGAATTTAGGCTTAGGGCCTTACCCTACCCCACAAAACCGGCTTGTGAGGTGAGGACTGCCAAAGCTTTTTAAGCTCTATTTAAGCCATATCTCTAGTCAATGTGGGGCCAAACCACCACCCTCGAGGCTGCAATTATGGCAGCCCTCAAAGAGGTCACAACTAAGGTAGGCTAGGGGTGACCACAATTAAGGCGGTTGTCCAACACCCTTCACGCCCAGTGCTATAAGTCTGGAGCATGTGGCAAATGCAGGTGGCCCAACAATGGATCTTGGATAGGCCTTTATACCATTGAAAGGAAAAGAACTGTATATTAATTTTGTATAGTACATTCTCTAAATCTCACTTTTATAGGGTAAACAACTATGACTATAAAAGGAAATAAAGAAATACTGTACAAGAGAATGTTTTACATTGGTTCTGCATATCATCCATATATATAGACTATTGATAGACTTGACGTCTAGACTTACTGTAGAATCTCTTGCTAATTGATTATGAACAATTCTTAGAATGTGGGTTTGGATCTAACTCAACCCCAAAAGTTAGCTCATAGGGTGAGGGTTGTCCCCCACTTATATACTTTATCTTGGCATTATCTCTAGCCGATGTGGGACTTAGGTTTTCCCCAATAACAACAATGATATTTCTTTTCAAGCTCAAATTTTCTTGCTATCTAACTCATTAATGTTAATTGGTGGTTGTTGACTTTGTCAAATTGCAGCAATGATGGGTTGCTAGCTTTTGTGGAGAACTTTGTGAAGGACCACTTTTTACCAACTATGTTTGTAGACTACCGAAAAGGCGTACAGCAAGCCATATCGAGCAAGTCTTTATACTATTCTAACTGTTCATTCTATCTCTTATTTGAGCACTATGCTTGGCTCCTATTTTGGTCTATTGTGCATCTTAATTATTTTTTTTGGAAACATCAAAGTTGTAGTATAGTTATGTGTTAAAAGAGTATTGAAGTTAGCTTTGTCTGAAATGTTTGATGTAAATGGTCATCCTCAATTGAAGGTCCTATTGACAATTACTTGTGTGATAAATATTATCCAGCACAATAATAAAAAAATGTCTGAAGCAAATTTGGTTTCCATGAAAGTTTCTGTATCCTAGTTTAAACAAGTTGGTATTACTCAACTGTGGATGGAAGTTAAGTAATTCCAATTTGTACCTACCATGTTCTAGTCATCATTTACCCAAGACTTGTTCCCTTGCTGGATTATCCTGTCCTAAGGCAATTCCATTCTCACACACAAAATATGGAGCATGCATCTCTGAGTGTTTAGAGTTTTAATTGTTGAAGTTGTGTATAGTATTTATGTTCTTGTAAGGACAGACTTACTAATACATGTTAATTTGTTAGGAGAATTAATATAGTGGATCAATTTTGTAAAAAATATTACAAAAAAGAAATGGTTAAACTTGTCAGAGTGGTGAATAGGACCCATTTTTCTTCATAGAATGAAGCATAGATTGGTCCTTTAATGTTGTTCTCCCTAATTTATATATAGACATTTTGCAGAACTTAACTTGCTGCCACATGCTGCAGTATGAGTGATTGTTTGAAGCTGGTAAAACCTTTCAATCTGAAATTTAAAAGCTAAAGAAGTTGCACAATTTGATATGATAGCATACTTTATTTGGTATACAGGCATGTTATTCGAAAATAAAATAAAATTTACCATAATTGTTTCACATTAAAAAGTGGAATGATTGTTGATGACTGATTGAGAGATTAGTATTTTCCCTTAGACTGCTCCTTCATAAGTTTGTTTTAAGATTTGATCTCTGCATATAAACTTTTAGGTCCAGCTGCATTTCGTCCAAGGGCACATGTGGCTACTACTTACACTTCGTCAATTGAGAAGGGTCGACCTGTTTTACAAGGATTATTAGCTATAGATCACTTGACAAAGGAGGTAAATTTTAACTTGGATAATAATCTTACTTAGATATGATGTTTAACTCTTCTATATTAAGCACTAGATGATATGATGCCTGGACTAATAGTTTCTGTGTTTGGACAATATTTTATTGACTATACTTGATGATTTGATGGTTAGAGAACATGGATGTGTTCCCTGACTTTTGTATCTATTTTATTCTAGGTGCTTGGCTGGGCACAAGCAATGCCCAAGTTCTCCAATGATCTAGTGAAGTATGTGCAAACTTTTCTGGAGAGGACTTATGAAAGATGCCGGACTGCATACATGGAGGTATTTTTTTTTCTCCTTTTTTGGATAAAAAACTTTGAATAGAATGAAAGGAAACTGCCCAACTATGATGGATATACAAGCCTCTCAAGGAATTTAAACAAAAACAAAGAATACAGCCACAAACAACAGCATTATTAGAAATATGTCAAATCCTCATGGTGCCAGACTTTTAGAATGTGAATTTGGGCCTAACTCAATCTCAAAAGCTAGCTCATAGGGTGAGGGTTGTCTCCCACTCATATACTCTATTTCAGCACTATCTCTAGCCGATGTGGGACTTGGATTTTTCCCAATACACCCCCTCACACCCAGCACTTTTGGGCTTGGTGCGTGGATAACATGGTGGGTGGCCCGTTAATGGATTTAGGATAGGCTCTGATACCATCTTAGAATGTGAGTTTAGGTCTTATTCAACCCCAAAAGCTAGCTCATAGGGTGAGGGTTGTCCCCCACTTATATACTATATTTTGGCACTATCTCTAGCCGATGTGGGACTTGGGTTTTTCCCAATACAGACAAAGCCATCTGTTTGAAACAACCCTGGCTGATCATCATAAAGAAGTTAAGAACACAATTCTATTATCAAATGGTTAGGAGTTTGATCCTTGCTGCTCCTGTTATTTGTTAAACTAGCAATATGCCCATGCTCTGCACAGGGCAGAAGAGAGAAAAAAGAGTGAATTGATAAAGAGAAAAAAAAAATACAGTGGCTCAAATTGCGTGTGGAAGTGACACGTGACGGCTGTTTGATGTTTTTATATACAAGTATAGATAGATTAAGTTTCAGAAGTATGGTCTGGTGATTGTTACATGAGGGATAACCAACAGGCCATACTAATTTGTTACATGAGGGGACTGTATGGTAGCACCCTCAAAACTTTCTAAAATTCATTGAACACCCTAACTCTTTGTTTCTTTAGAATATAATTTAAACCTCTTGAATTTGGTTTGAGCCTAACTCAACCTCAAAAGGTAGCTCATGAGGTCTCATGCCCAGGATTGGATATTAGGACTGATTTTATTTTTTATATTGTACTGGGAAAGCTACAGAGTCAAGTAGACTGCCCTGGAAAAACTGCAGAGCCAGTTAGATTTTTGGACAATTAAGGGTGACCTAATATAATATCTATGATAGGCTTTTGATACCGTCCTAAATTTGGGATTAATCTAACTTAACCTCAAAAGCTAGCTCATAAGGTGAGGATTGCCCAAATCTTTATAAGCTCTGCATTGGCCATATCTATAGTCAATGTGAGATCTCAAGAACCCCCTTAAAATTTATAGTCCCAATCCTTTCCCCAAACAATTGTCTGGTTAGACCTCTGCCAGCACCTAATAAAAGCTTTTGGGTTATGTTGGTTCTTGAGATTATTGGATATATAACTGTTTATGTACCTGCACCTAAAAGCTCAAGCATTTAGTAAGTTGATCATTGACATATCTATATATTGCTGTTTACTCTTGCATGGTGGCCTTCACTATCTTCTAACATTTTTGTCAATTATATTACAGGCTGTTCTTGAGAAGCAGAGTTATATGCTTATTGGGAGGCATGATATTGAGAAATTGATGAGGATTGACCCCTCAAGTGCATATTTACCGAATCTGCTTGGTCAGTTAAATGTGGAAAGTAATTCATCTGATGCTGAAACAATTGAGGCTGAATTAGAA
>PYAF01002563.1:1728887-1749817 GCA_007407185.1 Glycine tomentella
GAGAAATTGATGAGGATTGACCCCTCAAGTGCATATTTACCGAATCTGCTTGGTCAGTTAAATGTGGAAAGTAATTCATCTGATGCTGAAACAATTGAGGCTGAATTAGAACTTAGTGAATTACTGCTAAATTTGCGTCCTATTAAACAGGTTTGTTTTTCTGTGTATACTAACAAATTACTATTCTTGCTTATTGATACAATTTTCTTCCTATTTTTGAGTGAAATTTTACTGAACACCCTCTCTCCTTGGGGGTCCCTTCCTATTTATTATGCTTCTCTGGTGACTTTTTGTATTTTTGCTTCAGGAAAACCTAATCCATGATGACAACAAACTTATTCTGTTGGCATCCCTTAGTGACTCATTAGAGTATGTTGCAGACTCTATTGAAAGGTGGGTTTTCTACATACTTTGCAATTTAGACAATGTTTTAATTGTGTATAAAGCAAGTATATATCCCATGTTATCAGTATGGTAATTTCAGATTGTAGGTTTTGGGTGGTGGAACAATCCCACTCCCAGAAAGAAACTTGCTTTAGTAGCATTTTGGAGGGATTGCAAAGATTGGTAGAATGATGCAAATGCAATATTGCCAATCATACTCAAACAATTTACAGTTGGGGGGAAAAAAGAAAGTGTGGAAACCCCCCCCCCCCCCCCCCCCCCCCCCCCCCAAAACAACCCAAAAAGCAGCCAAGAACCCTTGCTCCTTTTCTAATGTGCAACTCCATTTGTGAGAGGATCCCTTGGTTGCAATGTTTTCCTTGGATTCAACTGGGTTTATGGGTGACTTGCATCCTGTGAGCCTCTGGCCAGTGTGCCACTTTGATTTGGTTCAACAGTGTCTGAGGTTCATGAGAGCTGTCTTTGATTGAGTACTAGGCTTGCATTTGGGCTAGGCCACCAAGCTGCTACTGTGGGTTCCCCCTGTTTTTGGATTTTTCAGTGCCACAGCCTGTGGAGGCTTGATTTGTGCTGCTTCTATAATTCTACTTGTTTGTTGGTGGGCTTGTACTTCTTACCAACTCAAATCACATCGATCATGCATTTTTGAATGGGAAAATGTTGTGATTTATTCTTGAATATAATTGTAATATAGGTAAATCTTGCATTTCAAGTGACAATCACATTTTACATGTCTAGCTCCCCTATTTAATGGCAAGATCTGAGTTAGGCAAATCTTGTATGATTTTCTGGTAGGAAATTCATGCTTTTGGGGGGATATATAGCAGCAGAGCAAAGTGCATATGTTGAGCCTTCCAGATGATGCTACTATTTTTGTTAGTAAAATTCTGACTTCAAGGCAATAAAATTGGAAGGAGTTGTGTTCTTAATCACAATTATTTTGGGATCCAAATATTTTCAGAATGGTTATGTCTTTTGTGCTGCTCCATGGCAGGAGTTAGTGGGCTATTGTTTCTATTAATGGGGAGTCTTTTCTTCAACAACTTATAATTGATTAAGGGGTTACAGAAAAGAAGGCAAATTTTCCAAATTGTGCAATGGTTTATATAGTTTGGTCTTTCCAGTTAAAGAATACTACAATCTTTATGGATCATTTGTTGTCCTTTGTTAGAAATATGAGAAATATCTGATGATATCTTAGAATATTGTAGAGTATCCTAGACTATCTCTTAGGATTTATTCTTCCTTTATTTTTATGATTTGTTTCCTTATTCAATTAGGATCTTTGTAATTATAGGCATATCTGACTAGAATCAGATTTATAGGCATTTCATATCATGCATATAGGAATAAAATCTCTTATAATTATTTGTATTTATTGCATTAAGTCTATATATATTAGAATGTGAGTTTGGGCCTAACTCAACCCCACAAAACCGGCTTGTAAGGTGAGGGTTGCCCCTTACTTATATACTCTATCTTAGCACTATCTCTAGCCGATGTGGGGCTTGGGTTTTTTTTCCCAATACACCCCCTAACACCTAGCACTTTTGGGCTTGGTGCGTAGATAATATGATAGGTGGCCTGTAATGGATCTATGATAGGCTCTGATAACTGTTGAAATAGGTTTTATTTTATTGTCCTCTTTTGCCAAGATAAGGAGTTACCTGTGGTGTACTCTAATAAGGGGTATAAGCTGTTTTTCATATTCATTTACTTAATGTGGATGTTGTGTTAGTCAATGTAACACACACATTCAGAATACCGAGACCTTATTTTCTCCATTTCTTCTCCTCTGATTTCTGATAGATGCCCCCCCATGCTGGGCCACAGCTCATGTGGGAAATGGGGGACAAAAAAGTGTGATAAGAAAGAGGTGGGTTCACATCGTAACAACCTGTCCATGAGAAGCTGGGGCTGGGGAGCAAATTCAATTAGGAGTAGGATAAAAAGGAAAGGAGGGGGAGAAGAAAGAACCGAGTAGAGAGACCTGGGAGGGAGAGACCAAGGCCTCTTGAATGCCTTGGAACAGCTATATTTCTTTTCCAAATTTCTGTTCAATATTTCCTCTGTAAATCCATGTTACTGATACTGATATCCCACCTATATCATGTTTGAATGATATAATGTAATCAGCATACATACTATTTTCTTTCCTTAATGAGCAGTATGTAGTTGGGTTTGTTTTACTGGTTTCTTTTTTTTTTTTATTGGCCAATGTTAGTTGTTAAATGTTAGTTTTTTTGTTAGTGGAGGGATTCGAACCCACGACCTCTCCCTCCTTCCCTTCCTTCTCTTTTTTTCCTTTTACCACCCAACCAACCTTATATCTCCTGTTTTACTGGTTTCATAAATGAGAGAAATTGAGGGTCATATGCTCAAGTAAGATCCCTCTCTTCAAAATATTAGAGCATTATTTGTGGTACTTTAAATTCTTTGTTAAATTGCAGGCTTGGACAGACAACTCAAAGAGCATCAAATCATGTTGGGGGGAAATACCGTCACAGTCGTTCAGACAGTGCACCTACAAGGAGTCTAGTTTCATTTGCTCAAGATTATAGGAAACTGGCAATCGATTGCGTCAAGGTTTTACGCACTGAGATGCAATTGGAGACAGTATTCCATATGCAGGTTTGTCTCTCACTTGTGAGGTTATTTTTCTCTGTTGTTCAATTGAAGGTATACAAATTTGATAATTAAACGTGTCCAAACTTAACTGAGAATGACAATTTTGTGCAGGAAATGGCAAATACAGAATACTTGGATGACCAAGACGCTGAAGAGCCGGATGACTTCATCATTTCGCTCACTGCACAGGTGTGTCTTTCTATCTTTGTATGATTTGTCTTCATGAAGTTCTGATGGATATGGAAATGAACCATTGAGAGTTACAAGAGTAATGTAATTTTGTAACTGGACATGGTTTCTCATAGGTAATTTTCTGAGTTTCTGCACAGCCTTAGGATGTTTCATGATCATCCTGTTTTATACTCCTTCCTTTGAATTTTTCAAATTGATCTAATTTTGGGATAATTACATTTGATGAAATCCTATTTAACAAATTTTCCACTAGCACAAAATTAACCAAAGTCAGGATTTGTGGGGAAACTCAATTGGTATTCTGTTGACAATTAAACACTCTTTGCCCATGCATAATCCAGAATCAAGAAAGATGGTAAGGTTCTGGAAGAATATATTTTAAATGCTAAGTAAGTAACGCATTGTTTTTTTAATCGGAAAATGTAGTTTGTTAGTTTTGTTAGAAATGTCAGTTGGGGGGTTCAAACCTGTGACCTTCCCCCTCCCTTCTCCCTTCACCCTTCCCCAACCACTAGGCCAACCTTATATCCCCATTGTACATTTCTAATAAAGCTCTTAAAATTTATTGCAAGTTCATTGAGCTAAAACTTGAACATGAAATTGATAGCTAGCCATGTCAGTAGATGGTAGTGGATCTTGAGTGTATATTGCTATATACACACAACGTTTTGCCTTGCAGTGATTTGAGTTTTGAGGCTTGTAAATTCTAGATCCATTGATTCCTTCCATGAAACAGGAATTGTGGTTTGAGGTGTCTAAGATAGTAAGATATGGTTGATATTTAGCCCACATCAAAACATGTGACATCCCTTTTTCTATTAGAAGTCTGGAGAAGGGCTTATTATTGATGGAAGCTTAATATTTAAACTTTAGGTTTGACATAGATCACTTAATTTGGCCACAACACCTATTGCAGTGCAACTTAGTTCATGAACTGGTGATGGATCCATGTCTATTTCACAGATTAAGATTTGACAATTTTTAAGTAAACATGACCAGTTTCTCTTAAGATTACACTAATATACGCATTAGCCCTTTAGCATTTTTCCCATGATTCCAAATTATGCTGCTGTAGCATTTCTCCCATGATCTACTTATTGCATTTATCACCATTCACCTCTAGATTGTCATATATAAATAAGTAAAGTGTAAAATGTAATTGAGAGAAACAACTAGACATGTTTCTATTATATACTAAATACTCTCAATACTAAATAACTTCTCTCTTGATAAATAAGATAATTTATATACGATGAATTATATACAAATATAAAATAATTATTCAAATAAGATAATTTATATACGATGATTTTTTTTTTTATATACATTGAGGATTTTGCACTTGCATCAGCACGTGCTTGGCCCATCCTACACCATGAATTGATAGCCCAGGATAAGATAGATGCAGAGAGATTTACCACTTTCTAAACAAGAACAAGTCTACTTGCAGAATATATTAATTCAGCTGATTAGTGTATGATGACTAAAACGGAAGCTTATTTTTTTTCCCATTTCTTCTGTATCTAATATTGGTGTGATTGTTGAAATAGCTCTGTTGAAAGAGAAAAATAGATTCAGTAGACGATGAAACTGTGTGAGGATCAGCTAAGATCATTACCAGGCCCATGGAATCAATCAAGTTTCAGCAGATATGGTGCTTGTTTATGATATGGGCAAACATGGAATATGCTTTACTGGGTGCTGGAGTTGTGTTTTTTTATTTTTTATTTGATGACTATGTTATTAGGAAGATAGATTCTCACAAATTATGTTTAATGTCTTAGCATTTAAACATTTTGGATATGTTATTGTGAGATGTTCAAGCAGCTTAAATACAGCACATCCACAAAGTTGTTTAATTAAAGGGACTACAGTTTAGAAGCTTCAGATTTAGGAGAGAAAATAGCCAAGGATCATATCCAGTGTTTGATTTTATCATGGGATCAAGAACATTGCATTCTGCTGAATGAATTTATAAATTTGATCATTATTTTTTAAAGAAGCTTTGCATTATGCTTACTTTGCCAACTTGTCCTTAAGGTTTTCAGCATGAGATCCTAAAGGAATGTGGACTTCTAAATTCTAATACTAAATCATTGAGTAGCATATATGCATCAAGATAAGACAAGACCAAATGAAACCTTGACAACCTAGCCAGACTGCATATTCCTTGACTAGGAAATGCAAGAATGACTAAAATACTGTTACAACACAAGGTGTTAAAGTTAAACTAAATAACTTGTAATAGCATCTTACTAAAGCTACTAATCAATGAATTCTAAATTATTTGATTTAGTACTGAAGACTATGAAATGTTAGTATCAACCCAATTTTCTAAAGTAAACAGTCTACTACAATGTACTGATGAATTTCAGAAGGTTTGTTTTTCCTGTTTAGTGACTCAGATGTAGGATGTGCTTATGCAAGTCATACTGTATATTTACTTTGTTAATGCAATCCCCAGATAACACGAAGAGATGAGGAAATGGCTCCTTTTATTTCAAATGCAAAGCGGAATTATATATTTGGTGGAATTTGTGGGGTTGCAGCAAATGCATCTGTTAAGGTGTGATTCTTTTTTGGAGTTTTTTCTTTAATGTTTGGAGCTGTATTTTCAGTTAAATCATTTCTATCACTTCATTTCTTTCACTGCTAATGATAGTGCTCTTATTTACTTATTAGGCTTTGGCGGATATGAAATCCATAAATCTTTTTGGCGTTCAACAAATTTGTCGAAATGCTATTGCATTGGAACAGGTAATTAATGTTTTTCAGAGATATATATTGCCTGTTGCATATAACTTTTCAAGAATGCACAACTGTACTTTCAGAGAGAATTAGAACTTGGGAAAATGTAAAAAGCAGATAATGAAATTTGACAGCCATAACAATTTTGGATGGTGGTACAGGCATTGGCAGCTATTCCATCCATAAATAGTGAAGCAGTGCAACAGAGATTGGATCGAGTCCGCACCTACTATGAACTATTGAACATGCCATTTGAGGCAAGTCAACTCAACCAATGGCTTCCTCCATGTTTGTAATTTTTGCCATGTCATCTTATCTTTATATTCCTATTCCTGTTGCAGGCTTTGGTTGCCTTCATTACAGAACATATACACTTGTTCACCCCTGCTGAGTAAGTATATGCAAATTTTAGTTGTTAATACCCTTTTATGGAATTATATTGACACAATATTTCTACAGGTATGCCAAGCTTCTTAACGTTCAGGTTCCAGGAAGGGAAATTCCTCCTGATGCACAAGATAGAATATCTGAAATATTATCCATGTAGAATGTTCTCTTTCGTTCCTATTCCAGAATTTTTGGACTATTGGGGTGATTGCATCAATTAGATTTCTGATTCATATTTCTGAAACAATGATGATTCAACAAACCGATGCCGATCTTGCAGCAAATTACAAGAGTAGACTACCAGTGAAAAGATGGTTTTTATTCTGCCTTTGGTGATAGCAATTCCATTTGCTCCCTCAATTGTTGGTAATGTAATGGTGATGTCAATTTTGGTTGCCGCTGTTGCTTTCCTTTTGGGTTAAGTCGCTCGCTCGCTCTATTTTTTGGGTATTGGGTTGGGTGTGATGAGCAATTTCATTCAAATCAATATGAACAACCTGAAATTCACATGTATATTTTTCACGCTAAACTTATTGTATATTTGCTTTCTTCAATTGTGTGGCCCGTGTAAATGAAATTTTGTCGAGGAGGGATTCCCTCTTGATTATTTTTATATCTGACTCGGATCTTCTTGAATTAATATTGAACTTTTAATAGCAATTAAAACACTACTAATATTCTATTATGGTCATTGAATAGGTGATCCATCATTAAAACCCTAAGCCTCAAATTCAAATGTGCATTTTCTTACCCTCTTGGTGATTTGGTAGGTTGTTGAATTTTAGGTGCTGAACTTCAAACAGTTAATGAAATTACCGAGCGACTGCTCTGCTTCGTTGCCACCCCTAGCAAGGATTGCGGGGAATAAAATTTTAAACAACTTATCCTTTAAATAATAAAAGAAATAGTGGAAGATATAAAGGGAGAGATATTGTAGAAAAAGTGTATTATTTGAATGAATAGAAATGAGAAAAATTGTTTTACTTGGGTGAGTAGAAAGAAATAAAAATGTGTAAAGGCATTTTTATTTTTATGTAGAGAAGAATAATGCGAGATAAAAAAAAAAAAAAGTAGTTGAACCCCACACAACGTCAAGAGAAGTTTCACTTTTACCACAAATTTTTATCATTGTGGATCCCACGTGAAATTATTTTATTCTTATTTTTTACAAACAACTGAAATAAGAAATTTCTATCTCCATTCTTTCTATTAATATGCGGATTGATCATTGAAAAATTGAGTTTAGTCAAATAGTATTTCTGGAAATATGTTTGATTAAACTGAAAAAAATTAACAATATTGAAAATGATCACTAAAAATTTTAGGACGGAAATCTAGGAATTCAGTTTTGCTTAAACAAGTTAAAGCACTGAGAATGTGTTAAAGAAAACTAATAACATAATATGTTGAATTTTTTTTTACATAGTCATGTAATCTCTAATCACAATTCATCATATATAATAAATTTATTGATTTTTAAAATAAATATTTTAAAATAATTCAAACATTAATTTATAATTAGATAATAATGTAAAATTGATTTACACTGCATAAGTGCATAGTATTATATATATATATATATATATATATATATATATATATAAGACTACATCGAAACAATTACTTTCAGGAAGAAAAAAAATCCAAATTAGAGTCCGAGTAGCTAGTCCTCTAATTTGAACAGGCGCTCTAGGTTAAACTTGTAACATTTTACATACAGAGGCACTGAATCACGTTTACAACAAATTTCAATAAAGATACGAGCAATCCCCGGGCAGCACGGTCAAAGGAAAAAGGTCATATCTCTTCTAAGCAGTGGTTTAAAATCTTCTCCCAGTTCTTCTAGACTATACAGATATGTTGACAGTGAGCGCATTAGATTGATTTCATGTCAAACACTCCAGAAAGTAGTGTTCACTGCCACTATTCCAAATAATCTCCAATTAATGCACCAGGTATCAGAATTCAACAGCTCAAATCAAACAAGTGCTGACCAACACTTTGATAATAGCTTCAGAGCTGTTCAAATCTGAATAAGAACGAGGAATGTTTCTAGCTCCAATAATTTAAGAAGCAACTTTATTAGCCCTTCCACCCCAATGCGTTGAGATTCGTTGAATTTAACTCAATATACTTTCCTAACCTGAAATGCAACAGATGAAAAATGTTTTAATACACTTAATTACCTGGTAATTCAATTGAAATGCTATAGGAATTGTATTTGAATACTGCTATTACTACTAGATTTGAAGAAAGACTACTTTAAGCACCAAGGGAAATTAGATGCATGACAATTACCCAAGGTCTAGTGGAAGTCTAAACCCACCAATGCTTACTCGCTTTAATGAATGAATCTGAAAAACAGAAACAAGAAACAATACATGTAGTTAGCCATTTACCTGAAGGAGAAAATAGAAGCACTTAGCATGTTATTAATCTATAGATATCATACATGGAAACAATCCCGTAACTAAAATTCCCATAAGCTGAAACCCATAAACGCAAGCAGATACCACAAAAGACAAGGAGGAAGTAATCAATGTCAAGCCAAACCAAAAATCTTTAATCTGGTCTGATTTTCCCGATGGATTTAACATAACAAGAATGTACTCAACATTACAAAACAGAAATAATGTCAGACAACATGCAGAGAGGATTATATTCAATTAAGGTCAGAGAATTATTCCATTTCCAACTGAGACAAATTATCAGAAGGCAAATCATGAAAGTGCTATCTAGTAACGAGAGTCATCCTGATATATATGCTTCCTCTGAAAGCAAGATAATATGTTGAAGATATAACCATTTCAATAATATGTGAAGTACGTGAGAAAACCCATATACACCAGCAGTGGACAGCACTCAAATGAAAAATTATAATAGCATCACTAAATATCAATACAAGTTATGCCTACGAATACCAAAATTAAATAAACTCCTAAGAAATCTGAAGCAAAGAAGCAATATCCAGTATGACTGGAATTGGGTTCACTAAATTTCATGATTTTATTGATTTTCACATATTGCAAATGCCTAAGCATTAGTAGTTTTGGCCTTCAGGGGAAAGTTAAACCGAGCGCATGCATGATTTAAACTAACCTCAAGTCCAGCAAGTTCACGAACTTCATGTTTCCTACCTTCATGAACCTATGAGAATCCAAATTAAAAGAAACAACAAATGTCAGCTAGATATTTTCTTCGTGATCGGATAAGTCTCATGCTCTAAAAAGTAGATAGAGAAAATTCAACAGACTAAAATGAAGTCATTTTGAGAAAATGACGATGTCATATCCTGGCATTATTGCTTAAATATTTTATATATATATATATATATATATATATACACACACACACACACACGCGTACCAATACTCCCATGTGATATGTACAAATTCCCATTCAGGTCCAACAATATGTTCAGTGTTCACGTTCCGAAATATGATCAAACACTCAGAAACATAAAAGGAAAACAGGATTTGTAATTGATGATTTATATGTCAAAGCCATTCATCTGAGAGTTCCCTTGCTCAGTTTTTATAAGATGGGCAAAAATTAAATCATTCAGTATTACCTGACTTAAAACACTTCAACTTATGAGTAAGATTATAATGAGAGAAGATCATAATTTCTTATTACTTATTAGATAGAGAAAGCAAATTATGTTTCCTGCCTCTCCTAGGATTGACCCAAAGTAGTATTATATGAAGCACAGTCAATAGTTCTACAACACTGTAATTTGCATTAAAAGGCATCTTCATCAACCATACACACCAATAGATTGTGGTTTAAGTGAGATATTATGTTATCTTCAGATAATGTGAGAATCACAAATTTACAACTAGTATTGAGTAGAGTAGTGTAACTGATATAGAAGATCAAAACAGATAAATTACCACAACGCGGACTCGAGCTCTTTGCACCTCTGGCTGACGTGGAAGTAACTGCACAACATCAGGTACACAATGGACACCCTCAACGGTTGTTCCCTCACTTATGGCTATTAAGTGCCTCTTGTGAACTAAACCATCGACTGTTGCAATGTATCTAATATAACAAATGAGGTGTTTCAAAAGAAAGTGAATTTATTTGAAATTTGAATGAAGGACTTTCCTGGTCCCAGAAATAATAATAAACACACGAAAACCAACATATAACATAAACCATACATTAAATCATCATACAATAAAGTGTTTGATTAGGATAAGATTGCCATGGGATAGGGAGAACCCTAATCATTCTCAATCATTTTGTGCAAGTAAATAGTAAGAACATCTTTAATGGTAGATCTCAAATTGAGATCTTACACTACTTTTTGGTAGACTCCATAGTGCCAAATATGATTAAAGATCTCTCAAGATCTCTTTCATTTTCTTCTTTAATGGTAGATCTCATTTTGAGATCTTAAGAACAGAGAAAAATGAAGAAAATTTATTCTTTTTTGAACAATGTGCAAATCTTAAGAGATCTTCTACAAGAACCCATCCTCCATGTTGGAGATCTCCTCAACACCTTTATTGGGAGATTTAGTGAAGATCAGATCTTGAACTCAAGATCCTTGCTCAAGATCTTGCACTAAAGATGCTCTAAAAAACTATGAAACGCACAACAGCATCAAAATCATTTGAACCAAACGTCTCGTACACAATGTGTTCACAACACCCCAAGAACCTTAAAAACTACGTACCCAATTGTCCAGAGGCTCCTCGCTATGCGAAGGTAAGGAAGACGGATATTGTATGCAACCTTACCCTTGCATATGCAAAGAGACTGTTTCCGGATTCGAACCCATGACCAACAAGTCACCAAGACACAACTTTACCGCTGTGGCAGAGCTCGCCCTCATCCCAAGAACCTTAGAAGCATAAATTTTTCCGTTGAGAACACATACACCCAAACCAAACTCATTGACTCACTCTTTTGATAAATTTGATGAAGGATGTGAAAGCTTTTTAGCAAAATCTCCTGTAAAGTGTAAAAAAGCATCATTGCATAAAGTATTGGATGAACTGTTCATGTTTAAGATGTAATTTATCAATAGAATGGAGATAAAACTGCTATCACAGCAAATCATATACCATTATTAGTCACAATAATTAACCCAGTAGTAGCAACATCAAGGCGCCCTACAGTAAATAACCGTGGTGTGGGTATTCCTGGATGCTTTTTGCCATGCAAAAAAAGAAAAAAAATGTTTTCTATGTGAGAGACAAGACTTCATTAAAAGCAGAGAGAACTACAGAGCTAGATCCTAAAAGAGATGGAAAATAATTTATCATCTCAAAAAGAGTTACCAATTCCTTCACATAACTATTTCAGATCAAACAATTAAAAAAAAAAAAAAAATCTACTATCAATCAAACATTAATTAATAAAGCTCGAAGTGTCACATACCCAACTCCTCAAGAAATCATCAAATAAACTAATCACAGATTTAGACTCATTCTCCCCTGACGAACATATATACCTGTGGAAATGCAATAGCATTTTCATCAGTTACAAATTCAGTTCATGCAATGTATACATACATTTAGGTCCTATTCGGATAAACTTCTCCATAAACACTTATAGGAGAAGAAATTAAAAAATTAAAATGAATTGAGCTTCTTCCATAAGTTAAAATCAACTGATACACTTAACTTTTTTATAAAACTCTCATCTATCTTCTTCAAAAGTTGAAGTACATAAGCTGACCTTAGCTTATAAGAAAATCTCAATTCATTGTACCTTGTTATTTTCTTCTGCTATTAGTACTTACTTACAGAGACATTTATCCAAACAGAACCTTAACAATTAACATACCCTTTGGGTTTGTTCAATGCCAGGTAAACCTTCTGAGGCTGCCTCTTCGGAAGCCGGCTGCCATTCACATAGATAACATCCTTCGCAGGATCAACTCTAGTCTTCAAAATGCAAAATAAATAAATTAAATTAAATACAAAGAAACCAAAAACCACGAAATTCACATCGGAGAAAAATGAAATTAATTCAGTACAGGAAACAAACCAAACCTGAGGCATATTACACATGGAACCATTCACCGTAACTTTCCCTTCGAATATAAGCTCTTCACGGCTTCTCTTCGACGCAACTGAAAACATTCACAGCAACAAACAACTAACTCGTAACGGCAAATAACTAACTCTGTAACCGCCGTAACCAAAATTCCGTAACAAACTCACCTCCAGAGGCGGCGAGAACCTTGCTGAGGCGCGCGGCGGAGGATTCCTTGATGTTTTGGGTGTAGAACCGCCGAGCCGCCTTGGAATGCTGCGGCGGCGCGGTGGCGCGAGCTTTTTGAGGTTTGGCGGTGGTGGCGGCGGCGGCGGCGGTTTTGGTTTGCTTATTGTCCTTTTTGGTTCCGGTTTGGGCGGTGGCGATGGCCTGGAGGAGGCTCGGGGGAGGTTCGGATTGGAGCCTGAGGTTGCCGTCCGAGCCCCGGACGACCCACGGGATGAGGAGCGGCCCGTTGGGCTCGTTTGAGGCGTCGGGTTCGGGCTCGGGCTTAGGAGGAGCGAAGGAGATGTTGAATTTGATGGAGGAAGAGAAGGAACATGTGATGCGAGGGAGAGTGCGGAAGGGTGAAAAGTGTGTGTGGGATTTGGAGAAGCAGTGAAGTGAGAGTATGGCAATGGCCGTTGTTGCACCCATTTTTGGGGGTTCCAAGCTCTTGTTTGCTTGCTACTAGCAAGTAAGAATGATAAAGAATGTCTCTATGTTTTTTCAGATATTTTCTAGTTATTATTTAAAAATAAAATAATAGTTTCACGCGTAATTTACGTGCGCTTGTTTAAAAACGCTTATATATATTTATATATATATATATATATATAAACAGGAGGGGCAACGCCCCAAGTGCACCAGAAAACTAAAACAATTCAGCAGAAGGGACATGAGTTGTTCGAATATTGCGCATGAAAAGCCAGAAACCCAGCTACCAATCTCATTTCTCAATACTGCCATGGAGAAGGACTGAAGCGTCAACATTCCATTTTAGCCCGGACAAGTACTCGTAGCTTTAGCAGAAAAAGCATTCTCCCTCATAATGAGCTGTTTAACATCAGAGGAGAGTTTGATAGGCCGGAAGACCTCATCCTTAAAACCACATCATTCCTAAATCTCCAAATGTCATCAACTGAGATATTAGCTTCAATCCATGACTTAATATATCCATGTCAAAAAATTTGGAATAACCTGGTGGATACCATAGCTTTTCCAAATCTGTTGGACCTGAGAGCAGTCCCTCAAGATGAGTAAACAGCGGGCAGCTAGGAGAATATACCATATATCTCTCTCCCATCTAGCAACCAAGCCTCCCCAAAGAACTTTTAAGTTGGATGTAACTCCAAAAATTAGTTCATAGGATATGAGAATTGTTTATGAGATATATATTTTATCTTGTCTTTATCTCTTGTCGATGTAAAATTTAGGTTTTCTCTAACACCTTTCATAACATTTCTCTAACTCTTGAGCGTCCTTAAATATCCCAAACCTTTCTCTATATAAATTGTTCATGAACAATGATGGACAATAATTATTTATATAAACAACTCTCTAATTTTAAACAATTCAAAACTACATATAACACACTAAAATAATATTTTTTTTGTTAAACAATCTATTAAATAACTCTCATTATAGATGATATAAATAGACTTATGTCAAAAAAGTTATTATTTTAATGTTAACAGTCCAACATGTTATTTGCGCACTTTCCTATCAGAAGTGCCACTTTGTTTTCAAAAGAAAAAAAAAACCAAATAATTTGATTTTTATTTTTGAAAAAAGTTTAATTTATTTTATTTATTATTTATTTTCCACAATTATTTGTAAGAAAATTTATCCAAACATCACCTAGTCCTTAATTAAATTATTTCAAATAGACCGTAAAGTAACAAAGAAAACATTTTATATCAAAAAAATAAAAATTACTTGGGTTAATTATTAATGTTGGGTGTATATGACACCATAAAAATAGGATAGTGTTCCATGGTGATAATTTCAATGGACTTGATGATAGAGGATGCACTATTCTTTTGCTGGTTATCTAACCTGGAAAAAGGATTTAACATCTCCTTCCACTTTTGGTGTAATCATATAAGCGAAGGCTTTTGTTCTTTGGGGAGGGTTTAGCATAAATGCTTCTCTTATTTTTAAGTCGAGTGTGAGCCTAGTCTTCAGTATCACCTTTGACACCCTAATACATGTAAAATGCATGTATTAAGTTGCCATAGGTCTGTTTTATATATTTTCAGTACTACTTGTACCTTTCTTCATCTTATATATATAATATTTTTGCTGAGCAAGCAAAAAGAAAGAAAAAAGAAAAAAATAAAGGGGGGGAATTCTATTCTGTAAAACCCGTAATGTTAAAGAACAAATAAATGTAAAGAATTACTTCGGGTGGGAGGGAGAAGCAAAAATACAAAGATCATTGGCAAAGCGGTAAACTAAAACATGGCCTTTGATTCCTTAATTTGATTGATGACTTTGGCAGAGGTACAAAGCTAACTGTGTTTCCCATCATGGAACTGAGCATTTTTGGAGGATTTAAAAGTCTTCAAAAACTCTGTAGCCTTCTCCAACTCTTCCTTCTGCTTTGAATTGTCCCACTTGTGCTCATTTGCCAATATTTCAATCACACGAGGCAATGCCTTTCGTGCTGCGTTAGTTTCAAGGAAAGCAAGACGAGTCCTCCTAGCAATGAAATCAATAGCAGATTCACAATATTCGTTACGAGCACAGTACGCCACTTCTGCCTCCAGATAAGGGTAACCGTGGGCAAGTCGTTTACCCAAATTTTCATTCTAAACAGAAAAAAAATAAAAATAGAATCAATTCTTAATACTTACGAAATACTGAAGCAGACTAGAACTCCTAGAACATGCATGATAACAGAGAAATATTACCATCATACCAAAAAGATCCTTATTTTTAGATAATGCAATAACTAAAATGCACAATTACGATCACGAGGATGTCTCACCATTTCACATATGCATAGACTGATGTATATATTGAGTAATAGCAGAAGAACCAAAAGGAAAAAGAAACAAAAATAAGAAAACACCCCATGCCGATGTTCCAATCTCTGCTCTGGTGCAAGATTAAGAAATGCAGTCACATACAAGAGCGTTTTTTGTCTTGGACCATAATCTCGAATATAGATACTGTAGAAATCTCAGAGAGAGAGAGAGAGAGAGAGAGAGAGAATATCACTAATAGAGTAGGGTAAGGGAAAGGCTCATACCCTGACTTAGTCAACTTGCAGCCTCCAACCATTGGAGAAGAAATGGGATTGGCCTCATCCATTTTTGTTTTTCCCAATAAATCTCTGATGTACTTAGACTGAGTCAGAATAAGAGCACCATTGGGCTGAGGTCTGACTTCAATTCCCAGAAAATAGTTAAGATTCCCCAGGTCTTTGAGTGAAAACTCAGTGCAGTATTTTTGGAATCAGTGTAAACAAAAAGTGAGGGATCACACTTGCTGGACCTGAACTGAAACCGAAAAGAGTGGCCTTTAGTTTATCAAACCAAGCTCGAGGAGCTTGTTTGACACCATAAATTGTCTTATGCAACTTAAAAACTTAGATTTTTAGAATGCGAGTTTGGATTTAACTCAACCCCAAAAGTTGGCTTATGGGGTGAGGGTTGCCCTTCACTTATATACTCTATTTTGGCTTTATCTTTAACCAATGTGGGACTTGGGTTTTTCCCAATACACCCCCTCACGCCCAACACTTTTTGGACTTGGTGCGTGGATAACATGATGGGTGACCCTTTGAAAGAATTTTAGATATGCTCTAATACCATCTTAGATTTTTAGAATGTGAGTTTGGACCTAACTCAACCCCAAAAGCTAGCTCATGGGGTGAGGGTTGCCCCTCACTTATATACTCTATTTTGACTTTATCTTTAGCCGATGTGGGACTTGGATTTTTCCCAATAAAAACAAGTTGTTCGTTGGAATCTTCAAATCCAGGAGGCTGACTCATGTAGATATCCTCTTCAAGAACACCATTGAGAAAAGCATTATTGACATCTAACTGTTGAAGACTCCACTTATGAGTTACAGCAAGAGAAAGAATAATTCTAACAGTAACTGGTTTGATTATAGGAGAAAATGCCTCATTGTATTCAAAACCAGGTTGCTGGTGAAAGCCTTTAGCCACTAGTCTGGCTTTGTATTTGTTGACAGTGCCATCAGGATTTTCTTTGACTCGAAAAACCCATTTGCAACCCACAGGGGATCTATTGGAAGAAAGAGCAGTGAGAGACCAAGTAGCATTTTTCGTCAAGGCCTCATACTCAGTTTTCATAGCTGTCAGCCATTGTGGATTAGAAGGAGCAGACTTTGTAGATCTGGGCTCAGCATGAGCTAAAAGAAGAGTAGGCTGCAACCTGGGTTTAACTACACCAGCCTTGGCTCGAGTGCACATAGGATGAGTGTTATCAGGTCTGACAAGAACTGCTGGAGCTGGAGCTGATTGAGAGTCAGCATCTGAAACAGAATTTGCTCCAAGTGAAGTTGAACTAGCTGTTGAGGAATCATTATCCACTTGGCCTGCAGGAGTAGGGTTGCAAGAGTGGGAGGAGTGACTCCTGTTGAAGGTGTAGACAGAACTGTTGGGGGCTGTTGAGAGGAAGAAACAGCAGCAATAGTTGAGGATACTGAGTCTGGTTCTCCAAACAACCTAGGAAAAGGAAAGGTCAACTCATCAAATATCACATCCTTTGAAATATACATCCTGCCATCTTCAGCCATGCACTTGTAACCCTTGTGAGAGAGAGAATAGCCTAGAAAAGGACACTCCTGAGACCTCGGTTGAAGCTTATTTTGATTGTAGGGGTGTAGGAGATTATAACAAGCACATCCAAACACTTTCCGGAACTTATAATCTGGGAGTCTGTTGAACAATTTCTGATAAGGCACCTCCTGATTAATAGAGGATGATGGAAGGCGATTGATAAGATACACAGCAGAAGTAACAACTCCATTCTGATGATGAGTGTGGGGACAGATCAATCTGTGTCTGTGCTTTCTTTCCACAACTCCATTCTGATGATGAGTGTGGGGACAGATCAATCTGTGTTGCACACCAAGTTCTGCAAGAAATTTAGTAAAGGGCCTATCCTCTCCCCCCCAGTCAGACTGAACAGCTTTTATAGGTAAATTAAATTGAGTTTTAACCAAAGTGTGAAACTGTTTGAACAGATCAAGAGTCTCAGATTTACTTCTCAACAAGTAAAAGCCAAGTGAAACGAGTGTGAGCATCAACAAAGGTTACATAATAGCTGTGACCAGTGTTGGACAAGACAAGTGAAGGACCCACAAATCAGTATAAATGAGGTCAAAAGGATTAGAATATACAGTAAGAGAAAGGGAAGAGGGAAAAATGAGACTTGCCAATGCAACAGTGAGAACAAAAATCAGAACCGGTTTCATTCATAATGGGAATATTACACAATTTGGATACAAGTTTCATACTGTCACCACTAGGGTGAACTAATCTGGAATGCCAAGTGGCAAAAGAAAGATGACTATTAGAAAGAGTATTTACATGAGATACACTAGGACTGATTCTATTTACACTATAGGTGAAACAGAATCTGGAGAAGAAGCAGTTGGCACAGGTTCTGAGCCAGCAGCAGAAATGGTATTGACAGTAAAAGAGGGCTGGAGTTGCTGTCTAGCTGGCTGAAGCAAATCAGGGAATTGATAGAGACCATCACAGCCTACCATCCCTTTAAGGAGCACCTCTTTAGAGACCTGAGATTTGACCAAACAAAATTCAGAATGAAACTCAAAAAGATACAGAATTATCTCTACAGAATTGACTGACATTGATTAAATTTTTGGTAATGGAAGGAACAAACTGGAGGTTACGAAGAACAAGGGGAATTTGGGATTAAAAGGAGATGATAAGGAGGATAAACCTGAAGAGTTGATATTCAAACCTTGACCATTACCAATTGTAATTTGATCTGGTCCTTCAAAGGGAATGGTTTGATGAATATTGAGAAACATTTGTGATATGGTGAGAGGCCCCTGAATCAGGATACCAACTCGAAGAAGGGGCTAAAGGAACACTTGTCAGATTGGCTTGAGGAAAATTAGTGTTCTGAGACTACTGATTGTACTGAGACTGATGAGACTGTTGTGTCTGATGGGAATTAGTGGTCTGATTCTGACTTGGGTACTGGTTCTGATTGGAGTTAGCAGAGGTCTGAGACTGATTCTGATCAGGATACTGACTGGGATAATCCATAGGCTGAATTGGAACATAATCATCATTGTGCCTATGATGATAGTAAGAAGTCTCATGACCATATTTATGACAGATTTTGGCACTGGATATGAGCAAATCGACCTCTGTCACGGCCACCATTGCGACCACCACGATTAAAATTCCGGCCGCCGATGCCACCGTCACCACGGCCAGCACCGGCGTTAACATACCTATTTCCACCATGGTAATTATTATAGTTCGTGCCAAAGTGTGACGATGAGCCAGAACCTTGAGCAACATAAGCCTAAGGATAAGAACCTTGTTGCACCAAATTGGGGATAGAATTAGGTTTTGTTCCTTCAGAGAGATTAATCGAAGCAACAAACGATGCAAGTGATTTCTTGCGAGCGATTCGAGTCTCATGAGCCAATAGAAGAGTCGCGACTTCATCAATAGACAGCGACTCAAACTTGCCACTTACAAAGGTGACAAGCGACTCAAACTCATCTGGTAAACCATCAAGAACGATGTCAAGATGATCAGATTCAGACACATGCTCTCCAATCGGCGAGAGAGAATCAATAATGGTTTAAATGCGAAACAAATAGTCAGAAATAGAACTATTGTTCAGAAAATATTGCGTAAATCATTACGGAGCTGTCTCTTTTCTCGCACAAACAATGGAGTGAAAGTGTGTGTGAAGCTTGTTCCAAAGATGCCACGCATTTTTGCAACCAACAAGAAGTACCTCAGCAGAAATAGTGGACTGAAGCCATGACAGAAGGAGCTGATCCTGTTGCTCCCAAAGCAGAAACTCAGACGAAACAACACCAGCATCATGATCGACAGCGGTGAGATATCAAGGCGGAATCTGCGATTCAGTGAGAAGATGAAAAAACCGATGTCCTTTGAGAACAGGTTCAACCTGTTGACACCAAAGGAGATAATTGGAATTGGTAAGCTTCTGTGAGATGGAGTGCGAAAACTCCTTCGCAGTAATAACCGCCGAAGAACCTAGAGGAGAGCCACCGTTCCCAGGCGGAGGAAGGGGAGGAGGAGGAACAGAAGCAGAAGCGGAAGCCATGGAAATCGAAACTGAGCTCTATGATACCATATAGAAATCTCAGAGAGCGAGAGAGAAAATATCACTAACAGAATTGAGGTGAAGTGAGATATTATTCAACCCAAACAGAAACTGAGTACAATACAGTTTATATAGCAGTTATGTAACTGTAACTGTCAACTAACTTGAGTTAGTTAGTGACAACTGCCAAACACCTGTGCCAACTAACTGTCAACTAACATAACTGTAACTGCCTAACTAATGTTAACCAACTATAGTTAGACTAACAGAGTAACATAACTGCCTAACAGCATGACTAAAAGAAAAGAAAGAGTTACACTGAGTAAGTATACTCTTATAGATACAGATAGTGCCATATCCAAACAAAATCTGGCTCCATCTTTAAAATTCTGAAATAACAAACTTAACGAAAATACAAAACAGCGCACTGTGTGCTTATTTAAATGTGAGTATTAGGAACTGAAAAGTTGATAAAATGACACCAAATCACAGAAGTTACTAGTCACACATTCTATATTACATTAAAATGCACTTGTATATGTTTGTTGCTCAACAAAACTAACAATAAGAAATATAAGTAATACAAGCAAACCTGAGCAATGGTAGCCACACGCTCGGCCAATGTTCCATATGCCTGAGACAAGTGCTTTGCAGCAGCAGAATCCATTACCCCGGGAACAACTTTACCACTATATGTACTTTTCATGCGCTTATACTGTTGAGCAAGAACTGTAAAAGAAGAAGGCTCCCACCCTTCACCACCAACAAGCCGGAGATTGTTGGTCACACATGTACTGGTGGGGGTCAGCTTTCCAGACTTTATAGCTGCATTAACAGCATCTTCTGCCATGCTGAAAACACATTATAGTCAGAATAATACTATTGAAATATGAACACTTTTTTTCTCATTCAGATTGAAACCCAAAGGGTTCATTATATACAACTAATTCTAATTCTCTAGAATATTCCACAACTTATTCTAATACTCTAGAATATTCCACAACTAATTATAATACTTTAGAATATTTCACAACTAATTCTAATACTCTAGAATATTCCACAACTAATTCTAATACTCTAGAATATTCTACAACTAATTCTAATATTCTAGAATATTCCACACTCCCCCTCAAGTTGGGAGATATATATTGATCATTCCCAACTTGCTAATTAAATTCTCAAAGGTGGGCTTGGGTAATCCTTTGGTAAGAATATCCGCCGTTTGCTCTTTGGTAGGTATATATGACAAACATACAC
>PYAF01002563.1:1755959-1768629 GCA_007407185.1 Glycine tomentella
CAATAAAAATAAATTAAAGTTATATTTAAAACAGTTAATGACATTGTAATTTTTTTAACTTAATTTTGATACAGTTTTTAATCATAGAAAATCATATCTTAAAATAAATAAATAAAATCAAATTTTGAGGCTCAAAAGTTGACACATATTATATATCTCTTATTTATCATTTGACTTACCCTATATGTGAGAATTAAAATGAATATTTTGCAAACTTTGCAGTCTATAAAATTAACTCTAAATTTAAAGAAATAAAAGAATATTTAAATTTGAAAAACTAAAAACATATTTAAACTTAATTTTTAGAAATTCATTTTCTCTTAAAACTCAATAGTTTTTAAAACACATATTCTCTAATTATAATCAACTATACATATCATTATTTTACAGAATAATTATTAAAGTAATCAATTTTTCACAAATTATCTCAAACACACCCCTAAGGAGTTACTCTCTGTCCATATATCATCCCTTAGAAAAATGACAAGTTCCCCGTTAGATTTTATGGCTCGTGACACTCTTCAACCAACCAACAAAGTAGTCTCTTTGGGCTGGCAACCCTTCAATTGAAGGGTGCTCAATCCGTGATTTTACACAAACTTTGCTTGTTGTATACATTGTCACTCAAAGTGCCAACTAGCTCAGAGGATTTTGTGGTGTTTGTCACCCTCGTGCTTTTTATTCATTTTGCTTAGCTGGAGAAGATGAGATGGGCACATCACATTAGCCCGAGTAAATGACAACACGAAAGCAAAGCTTAGTTGAATTGGATACTAAAAGATGTGTTTTAAAAACTAAAAAATAAAAAACAGATTTTTTTTGTAAGAGACCATAAATAGGGATAATTTTACTTGAATTGGATAAGACTTGTTATAAGCGGAAAAAAAAATGTATTTAATGATGATGCATTGATCATGTAAAATTATTCTTTTATTTAATCATAATTTATTATATATAATGTGTTATGATAGAATAATAATGTAAAATATTTTACACTTTTTAAGTATATAACCCTTTTTTTCATTGATTATTCATATAAATTTTTTGTCAGTACATACAATCGACAAAATATATTCTCATTAAACTACTAATAAACAACAGATGCGATGGCTCATGGCTAATGGCAACAGGCAGAGCCCAGGGGAGAGGGAGAACCTAACAACTAGGTGTTAGCATAGCTTCTCATAAACAATGACATAACATCTTATAATGACGGAGAGTAGTACCACTTTGATGCTTAGAACAGCAAATATAATATACGAGTGGCTTTTAACGGGGAAAACTAAACGTTGTTGTTGCGTATTCGTCAAGTGCACCGATCGTATAAATAATAAAGTGATAAAGAAGATATCGTCCCACAAGATTGTTGACCAATTAAATTATAAATTGAATCAATAGGTTGGATGACAAATAAAATGGATAAAGTTGTTGTTGTGTGCGTATAATAAATTAAATTAAAAACCTAATTATAACATGAATATTATGGACAGACTATGGAGGGTTGTAATGATATATGTGGTTAAGTAGCTAGGGCAATCCACACTAAATGCTCCCTACCTTTGTACATGTATTGTCTACTTCATTCATCAAGCCCAAGTTACTCAACATGCATCTTCATACAATAATAGCTAAGTCTTACTCCCGTAGTGATCTTAACCCTTTAACCCAAGTGAATATCCTAATTCCTTAGTGATATCTGTTAGGTCAAGCATTACATGATACATTCAAAGGTTGTAAGCATACACTTCTATCCCTAGTCAATGTAAAGCTTGTCACTTTACCCAAGTCCAAGCATAGAGTCCCAATATCCCTATTGTAAACCCTAGCTTTCAATACCCAACCAGAGTGATCAGTTCCAGAGAGATAGAAATATGCATTCAACAAAATAAAGTGAAATAACTTGATATTAATGAAAGATAGCATCCAATACATTCCAAAGAGGTTACATTCAGTGCTTAGTCCTAACTACAATATAAAACTAGCCAAACCTCATTGTGGGTGGCTGTGTTACAAAACAAAATGGCATACCTAGCTGAAGCAAAGGAAGAAGAAGATGGAGAACACCTCCACTTGAGCCTTCAATCTTCCAAAACGCTAACTAAGGTACCCAAGCTTTCTAAAACCCTATTTAGTGTTGTTTCCCTCCAAGAAGTCGTGCATTGAATACTGAGGTCCAAGTATTTATAAGGTAGCTTGTGAAGTCCCTGTTTTACCCTTAACAGCTTTAATTACAGGGCTTCTGTCGACCTGTGGCGCCTTTGGCGCGATCCTGGCGCTGACGGCGCCAACTTACAGAACGGATGGCGCCAATGGCGCCATTATGGCGCTCCTGGCGTGACTTTGTAGAGAGTGTGGCGCTTTTGGCGCGGCTACTGGTGCTCCTGGTGCTGACATTCAGAGAAGATAGCACTCCAGGCGCCATTTGGTGCTCTTGGCGCTAGGTACCAGAGCTTGTGGCGCCTTTGGCGTGGCTTTGGCGCTCTTAGTGCCAACTTCCAGTGCTTTTGGCGCTCCTGGCGCCACTAATGGAGCTGATGGCGCCATAGCTTTCTTCTAGGCTTGGTTCTTTTCTTCTGATTTTTGCTTAGTCTTGGCACTTTTGATTGATTCCCTGGCAATTTATCACATTAGCTCAATTCACAACACAAAAAGGGCAATTATCCATGCTTAATGCTCAATTCTTGCTCTTAAAGCTTAGGAAAACCTTATATGCTAGGCGCATATCAAACAATTCCCAGATTTAGATATTGCTGTCCTCAGCAATAAACAAAGTTCAAGTAGGAAGCATGGATCAATTCTCTAGAATCAACATTGACAAAACAATCCCTGAGCTTAAAATGCTACCAATAACTGAATTAAATCAAACTTCACACAAAGCTTTTCAAATTCACCACACATAGCAGTCTAACTTGAATACCTCTCACAGATTGTATATCTCACTCAACACTCTAGTGTCTGGGTATTCTCTCAATCCATCACAGCCCTAGTACTACCATAGGCTTGATCTTATTCTCAAGTTCCTATAAAAAGAACACAACACATGCATAACTGATCAAAAGGTCTTAAACAGGTTGTAACTTGGCTTGGCTTACAGGTAGGAGTGTTTGGGAAGTGACTAACAAGCATTAAGATTGAACTTACTAAATTTTTGAACTTTTTCTCTTTCAATCTATTACTTCCTTCCAATTTCTTTTCTTTCTTTCTTTCTTTCTTTCAACTTGTTAATTCTTTCCTTTCATTTGTCAATCTGGCTTAATTGAATGCCATTCTTTGTTTTTCATTCCTTTTTATTTTTGTATTCACCTTGATGATTATATTCTTTTCTTGCAAAACCACAGATCAATTAGCAGCTCAATCTCAACCAAGGTAAGGTGATAATTGTGGTTTGATGTATTATCAGGTGATCAAACAAAGGAAGGCTTCAGGCTCAAAGGGTTAGCAAAGGAAATAATTGTAAGGAAAGCTGTTTGGCCCAAGCTTATCAGAACAAAATGCCTTTATCACATCAATCATGCATGCATCAGAGAGAATTAGAGCAAGTTCTAGAGTCCTATTGTTGTGAGGTCGCTCTTAGACGAAATTAACTGTTTAAGCCCAAACCTCACAGGCTGTGGTACAAGCTAGACTCATGGTGATGTCAAATCAAACAAAGCATTCTATTTCGAAATGAATTCAGCTATACAAGAATTCACACACTCAGTTTAAGTTTCATACAACATCAAGTCATGATTCATGTCACCAATGCTTTCCAAAATCAATTTCACAAGTGACTAATCCAGCAAATCTAAATCCGGGACAAGCATGCCTTTAGCAAAAATGTCTAATATATACACATATGATTAGGTTAGAATTAGACGCAAACCAATTGTAGTTAACTATCTGTATATGTTCACAAAAAGAAATTTTGTTATCAAAAAGTATCTGCCTACTGTTCATGTTTCAACAAAAAGACGCATGATTTTCAAAAAGAACTGTATGACTAACGCGTGTTTCCTCGATTAACGTGCTCCTATTCCCAGATTTAAATCAGTTGTTGTCCTCATCAAACGAGACGCATAAAACACAAAATAGATAACACGTTACTAGAGGAAACAACTCATGCATAACTAAATATCACTCATAGCTGAAATGTACAGTGTTTAGGCACGCACTGACGGTGCCACACTGTGTAAATGTCTAAGATAACTGAATGTAAAGTGCATAAAAGAAAAATGACAGTAAAGTAAAGCATGAAGTAAAGGAAGGGTAGAGAGCGAGGAGGATCAATGAGTCTGATCCTCATCCATGGTGTCAGGGTCAGCTGCTGCAGGGGATGGAGGTGCCTCTGGTGTAGGAAGTGCAAAAGCGAGTGGCGGAGGCTGTGATAGTAAGCTGGTAGGATCCATAGAGAAGTGCTGGCATAAAACGGTAAGCATCCGCGTCTGGTCATCTAGCTGCTCCTGCATCCTCTGTGTAGTGGTGGCCTGGTGATCTAGCTGCTGCTGGATCCTCATGGTGACGCAGGTCAGCTGGTCTATCTGTTGCTGCATTCGCACATAAGTGGTGGAGTCCTCGAAGATGGACTCACAGTGAGAGACCTGGCTGGATTCAGCAGGGGTGTCCTGTGGTGGTGGTGGGTGAGATGAAGCTGCTGGCTGCTGAGGTGACTGGGGAAAGACGGGAACCTCTGGAATGGGCTCCTCCTGACCCTCGCGAGGTCCGTACCTCGGGCTCCGGGCAGCCATCTCCTCAGGGGTGAGATCAGCAGCACGGATGAGCTGATCCTGAAGAATGTGTCGCACCGAATCCTGGTAGACCTTTTGCGTCAGAGTGGTGCCTAGCAGTACATCCAGGGGCTCGTCGTCAGGAATCTCCAAGCCCGCGTGCATGCAGAGGTGGGAGATGAGGGAAGAGTGAGCAAGGAGGGATCGGGGGCTGCCGTCCTGAATCATATGGAGGATGCGGTCCGAGAGAGCGTAAGAGATATCAAGGTTGATATCTCTCTGCAGAACATAGAGCAGACAGGCACACTCCACATTCACATCCGTCAGGTTAGAAGATGGGAGAATGGTGGAGTTAATGAATAAGTGCCAGAAATCTGACTCTGGATGCAGCTCGCTTCGTCGGAGCTTCTCGGGAACGAAGTCTGATCCGGTCTTCATCTTCCATGCGGAGAATCAACCGGTAATCTCGCGACGTAGCTCGTCAGCTAGTGGAGGCATGTCGTCCCGATAAGTCACCTTGCCTATGCAAGGGAGAGGCTGCATCCGGTTGAACCGGGTCACGAACCCACAGCTTCAGAGGTCGTCAAAGGAGGTCCGGAGGAAATCTTCAATGAATTCATGGTCGAAAGGAACGACTACGCCTCTGACCCAGCTGCGCCGCTGCTGCTCCACTGTCGGCCGATCCACATTGGCGCAGAACTCCTTCAGGATAGAGCTAGAGCTCGGCTCAGTAAAACTGACCAGTGTCTGCCACTGGCGGTGCATAATCACCTCTCGAATGAGGGAGTCCTCTGGTAAACCCTCCCAGTCAATGGTCCGCTCGGGGATGATCTTCTTAGGCGAATACCACTTGTCAAAGCGCTCTTGATGGGCCTTTGACTGGAAGCGGCCATCATCATAATCCGAGGTGCGGGCCCTCTTGCTACTGGTGGCTCCTGTGGTAACTTTCTGCTTGCCCTTATCTACTTGTTTGCCCTAAAATACATAAGATTTACAATGTACCATAGGCACTCAATTAGGATGATCAGAATAGAACAGGAATTCACAATTCCCAGATTTAATTGGAACTATCTTTGCAGTGATTATGTTCCCAATTGTTACACATGGTTGCACAAAGTGTATTACAGGTAACAGAAATAGCAGAAATATGCTGATGTTTAAACTAGCCTGATGCAGACAAGGTTCAGCAGGTTGTATCCATCTCAGCTAAGGATCATGAATGCAGAATGATGAACACAACAATATGAGTGTGAAGGAATTAGAACAAGGAATGCGTAGACTCATGTTGAACCGAATTCCCAGATTTAGTTTGAAAGCATATTGTTCACAATGGTGTGCAGGCCTATTCAACAATTGCATCACAAGTAAGGAACCAAAATGACTGATGGACAAGAATCTCCAGCTCAGGATATGGTTATACACATCTAATGTGAAACAAGCTAGACAACTACATACAAAATAACCCATCAAGAACCTCTATGGAACCCTAGAATTTGCAAGCTAGGGCAATCAGCCAACCAGTATAAAACCATCATAGTGAAATTGCCAGTCAAAATATCAAAGATAGCACTATACCAGCAAAATTACTCCATACGGTTACTAACAGACATACAATCACAACATTGATTCACAGCATTCAATGAAGGCAAAGTATTCCTGGAATCAACAACCTAGCATTCAGTCATGAAATTTCCTGCTTAATCACTGAAATCGGAGAGCTATTATCATGCAGGATGACCACAAAAAGGGTCCTACAACTTACTGATTCCTGCTTCACAACACCCAAGCACTATGTTATTCTTGAAATAGGGAATTATACAAGATAAGGAACAGAAATTAGATCCATATAGACACCCTAGGCATGCATTTACAATTGATATTCTTAACTCCCATTGCCTACTGACGTGACTTGGGTTTGTACTTGTTTAAAGGTTACCCACCACCAATGGCTTGTGAAACCCTAAGCTGGTAACTACATACCCAACACATCCTAAAACAAGCCCTAAGGGGAGAACTCACCTTGTCTCGAGCCATGGGTATTGAAATGGATACACGTATGGCAGTGAAAACCCATGAGGGATCAACGAGAGGCAAAGCTCGAGAGGACCAAAATGGAGAGAGATCAACAATGAGGAAATGAATTGGAATGGAGAAATGGTGTATGCTTGGAGAGGGATGGCAGAGGTCGATTTGGTGCGGGAAAGGTGAAGAATAGGAAAAGTGAACGGAAATTCAAACTTAAATAAAATAAAAGCAGCGCCCTAAGTGTGATGCTGATCGCTCCATCCTCACTGCAAGAGCGTGAGATACCAGAAGGTGTGGCGCTGGAAGCGCTATAGTCGCGCCACCAGCGCGACAATCTAGTGAGGTTGGCGCTCTTCGCACCATAACCACGCGGATGGTGCCATACCTTGGAATTGAAACCCAGCCAATGCCAGTGGCGCCAGTATCGACTCTCTCAGCGCCATTTTCACGCTGGTGGCACCATGACTGAACTGAAAATCCAGCCAGCGTTGTTAGCGCCAGATTCGTGCTGCCAGCGTGACACTCCAGAGACTGTGGCGCCTATGGCGTGGCTTTGGCGCTCTTGGCGCGGAAGTCCAGAACCTTGGCGCTGATAGCGCCATACCCATAGATTATGCAGCAATAAAGCAGAAGCTGGGCTTAAGGCTTAAAATCACCAAAATTCTAACACCAATTGTAAAATAAAGCTATAAATATCATGCATTCATGAAAAACACAAACAACAACAACAATAAAAACCAAAGGACTGAATATGGTCAAGTACATGGAAGCTAACAACGATAAATGCAAAGCTAATGATCTACTCTATCCTAAGAACAGACTCAACATATCATAAAACACACAATTGAGTTGCCTCTCAATAAGTGCTTGTTTAACGTCGCGAGCCTGACGGTTAATCCTTTAAGGATTAGGGGAGCTCAGAGGGATTGCAACAGCATCCCTATCAATCTGACCACCAAAATATGGCTTCAGCCGCCATCCATTGACCTTGAAAGGTCTGTTGGTGTCACGGGGAGAGATCTCTACAGTCCCATAAAGGAAAACCTTCACAACCATGAATGGTCCAGACCATCTAGATTTGAGTTTACCAGGAAACAACCGCAAGCGCAAGTTGTACAATAATACCTGTTGTCCTGGGGTAAACTCCTTGGAACGGATTTGCTTGTCGTGCCATCTCTTGGTTTTCTCCTTGTAGAGTCTTGCGTTCTCATAGGCGGCAAGTCTGAATTCATCTAATTCGTTCAGCTGCAACAAGCGCTTCTCTGTGGCCTTGGATAGCTCGAAGTTGAGGAACTTGGTGGCCCACATAGCTTTATGCTCCAATTCTACCGGAAGATGACATGACTTCCCATACACCAACTGATAGGGTGACATACCTATTGGTGTTTTAAAAGCTGTCCGGTAGGCCCACAATGCATCATCCAACTTCTTGGACCAGTCCTTCCTAGAACTTCCAACGGTCTTCTCAAGTATCCGCTTTAATTCTCTATTAGAGACTTCTACTTGACCGCTGGTTTGTAGGTGATAGGGCGTGGCCACCTTATGAGTTACCCCATACTTAGTGAGCAAACCTTCAATTTGCTTGTTGCAAAAATGTGTGCATCCATCACTGATTATGGCTCTGGGGACCCCAAAACGAGTGAAGATGTTCTTTCTCAGGAAGTTTGCAACCACTCTAGCATCATTAGTGGGCAATGCCACTGCTTCTACCCATTTTGAGACATAGTCGACTGCTACCAAGATATATTGGTTGGAAAAAGACTTGGGAAAGGGTCCCATGAAGTCTATTCCCCAAACATCAAACAATTCCACCTCAAAGATGTTGTTAAGTGGCATTTCATCTCTACGGGATATGTTGCCCGTTCTTTGACACCTATCACATTCTCCACATATGCCTTAGCATCCTTGAACAAGGTAGGCCAGTAATATCCACTTTGCAGCACCTTGTGGGCAGTCCGGTTGCCTCCAAAATGTCCTCCATAACTTGAGGCATGACAGTGCCAGAGGATCTTCGGAACATTAAACTCAGCTACACACCTCCTGATAATACCATCAGCACATTGGAAGTATAGAAATGGGTTGTCCCATTGGTATCTCCAAGCATCATGCAGGAACTTCTTCTTTTGCTGCCATGTAAGTTCATCTGGAATTGCTCCAACAACTTTGTAGTTGGTCATATCAGCAAACCAAGGAGCATTGGTGATAACCATCATTTGTTCATCTGGAAATGACTCATTAATCACCAATTCAGGCCCATCTTGCAGATTTGCAGCTTGAATCCTTGATAAGTGGTCTGTTACTTTGTTCTCCACCCCAACCTTATCTCTTATCTCTAGATCAAACTCTTGGAATAAGAGCATCCAGCGAGCAAGCGTGGTTTAGCATCCTGCTTTTTCAATAAATACTTGAGAGCAGTATGGTCAGTGAAAACAATAACTTTGGACCCAATCAAGTAAGGCTTAAACTTGTCCAATGCATATACCACAGCTAGCATTTCTTTCTCAATTGTGGCATAGTTAATCTGTGCCTCATTTAAAACTTTACTAGCATAGTATATAACATGTAGAAGTTTATCCTTACGTTGTCCAAGGACAGCCCCAATGGCATAAGCGCTTGCATCGCACATTAGCTCAAAAGGTAAGTTCCAATCAGGGGCTGTGAAAACTGGTGCAGTTGTAAGCTTTTCCTTCAACACATTAAATGCACTGAGACAAGCTCCATCAAAGACAAAATCAGATTCTTTTGTCAACAGTTGGCTAAGAGGTCTTGCAATTTTAGAAAAATCCTTAATGAACCTCCTATAAAAGCCAGCGTGGTCCAAAAAGCTACGCACACTGTTAACATTTGTGGGAGGAGGCAATTTTTCAATCAACATAAGCTTGGCCTCATCTACTTCAATTCCTTTTGAAGAGATTTTATGGCCCAAAACTATGCCATCTTGTACCATGAAATGACACTTCTCCCAATTTAGAACAAGGTTAGTTTCTTGACATCTTTGCAAAACTTTAGACAAATTAGATAAACAAGCATCAAAGCAAGAACCAAACACAGAAAAATCGTCCATGAACACCTCTAAGAATTTTTCAACCATATCAGAGAAAATGGATAGCATACACCTTTGAAAAGTTGCGGGCGCATTGCATAGACCAAAGGGCATCCTTCTGTATGCAAATACTGCAAATGGACAGGTGAATGTTGTCTTCTCTTGATCTTCTGATGCCACAGGAATCTGATTATAGCCGGAATATCCATCAAGAAAACAATAGAAAGCATGACCGGCTAATCTCTCCAACATCTGATCAATGAAGGGAAGGGGGAAATGATCCTTCCTGGTGGCATCATTGAGTCTTCTATAATCTACACACATCCGCCAACCAGTGATGGTTCGAGTAGGTATTAGATCATTGTTATCATTTTGAACCACCTTCACTCCTCCTTTCTTTGGAACTGTCTGCACCCGGCTCACCCAAGCGGTGTCTGATATGGGATAGATCATCCCAGCATCAAGAAGCTTCACCACTTCCTTCCGGACAACTTCCTTCATCATAGGACTCAATCTTCTTTGGGGTTGCCTAACTGGCTTTACATCATCCTCCATTAGAATCTTATGTGTGCAAAATGAAGGATTAATACCCTTCAAATTTGATATAGACCATCCAATGGAGGACTTATACTCCTTGAGCACTTTGATTAACTTGGCTTCTTCTTCCTCAGATAAACTCTTGCTAATAATGACAGGGTATGTCTCATCTTCCCCCAAAAACACATATTTTAAAGCTTTAGGAAACTCATTTAATTCCAACTTTGGTGCTCCAACATCAATGTCAGTTGCCTTCTTCTCTAAAATCTCCACAACTGTCCTTACCTCCTCTTGAGACATAATGGAATCTAGTGGCTCTAATTCCTCTTGCATCCCCTCGACCAGAACATCTTCAGCTTGGACACACTCGTCCAATACATCAATGCAAAAGCAATCATCCTGATCGAAAGGTTTCTTCATGACATGGAACACATTAAAGACCATCGATTCATCATCCATCCTCAGTTCCAGCTTCCCTTTCTCTACATCAATTAATGGACGGGCTATGGCTAAGAATGGTCTACCCAACAAGAGAGGGATCTCACTTTCTTCAGCCATGTCCAGCACTATGAAGTCAGCTGGGAATATGAACTTGTCAACCTTGACAAGAACATCCTCCAAGACTCCACTAGGCTTCCTTAACGATCTATCAGCTAATAGTGGGTTTGAGCTCAGAAATGCCCAAGGACTTGCAAACTGTCAAAGGCATCAAGTTCATGCTAGCACGAAGATCACAAAGTGTTCTCCCTACATTTACATTCCCAATGGCAATTGGAATGTTAAAGCTTCCCGGATCTCTGAGCTTGGGAGGCATCTTCCTTTGGATGATGGCACTACATTCTTCTGTAAGCACTACAGTATCACACTCCTGTAGCTTGTGCTTCTTTGACAGAATTTCCTTCATGAACTTTGCATAGTTGGACATGTTTGCTAAGGCTTCAGCAAAAGGAATGTTCACTTGGAGTTTCTTGAACATCTCCAAGAACTTAGCAAACTGTTGTTTCTGGGCTTTCTGCTTTGTCTTCAAGGGGTAAGGTGGTTTCTCAAACTTGGAAAAGTTCACGGGCTGTTGTTTAGGTTCAGACGAGACTTTCTCTTTCTCTTTGTCTTTCCTTTCTTCCCTTGAGCTGCTAGAAGGTTCATCTTCCTCAGGTTCTGCAGCATCTGTAGGGATCTCTTTCTCCTCCTCTCTTGGTACCACTTTGGTCTTCTCCTTAGAAGCAATAACAATTCCACTTCTAGTGGTGATGACTTTAGCATGTTCCCTAGGATTTACCATAGTATCACTAGGGAATTGACCAAGTGGTCTCTCAGCTAGTTACCTAGAAATTTGGCCAATTTGAGTCTCCAGATTCCTAATGGATGCACCGTGGTTCTTCAGCTGAGACCTTGTCTCATTCATAAATGCATCAGTGTTCTGGATATGATCGTTGGTGGTTTTGGCCAGCTGCAACATAGCTTTCTCTAACTCTGATGGCTCCTTGGGAGGGATGGAAGGCGGTTGTAAATAATGGTTAGACTTGTAGTCCAACCCACCTCCTTGTGGTCTTCTTGGATAACTACCACTCCCAAAAGCTTGGTTATAGTTCCTCTGATAACCTTGTGGAGGTCTCTGATCATACCATACTCCATTTACTTGAATTGGATCAGCCCCCACCAAGGTTGGACAAACATTGGACTCATGGTACCCTTGGCAATATTCACAGACAACTACACCTGCCTTGATTGAGGAAGCTTGAGCTTTGGAGATCTCAAGTTTGTCAATCTTGGCATTGAGGATGGCTAGCTGTTGTGATAGAAGTTTTTGCTCAGCCAATATAGCATCTGTGTTGCCCAAATGAATGACTTCCCTTTTGGGCTGAGTTGCAATGCTTTCATTCTCTGTTTGGGCCAAAGAGTCTATCAATTCATGGGTTTGGGCTGCAGTCTTTGATCTGATGGAGCCTCCGGCTGCTCCATTTACTACCAGCTTGGACTCCGATGTCAACCCATTGAAGAAGGTGCGCACCTTCTTCCCAACTGGCATGTCATATTGAGGACATCGCCGGATTAGCTCTTGGAATCTATTCCATGCCGCGCATAATGTTTCTCCTTGGAGCTGAGTGAAGTTGGTGATCTCATTCACCAAGCGGTTATACTTCTCCATGGAAAAATATTGAGCAATGATGTGTTGCAAACACATCTTGTTTTTAGTCTAGTTTTAGGTTAGAATTTGATTAAATACTTAGGTAAATAGCTTAGAATTAGTTGAGTTTAGTATTTTATTGTTTAAATCTAATTTCAAATACCAATTGTGCAATTTCAGGTCAAAAGAGGAGAATAAATAATAAAAGAAGCAAGTTCTGGAGTGTCACGCGTGTCG
>PYAF01002563.1:1774702-1786093 GCA_007407185.1 Glycine tomentella
TCTGTTGTGTTTTTGAAGCGAAGATAAAAAGCCTTTTGGCACCCTCATTCACCGTTTTCTTCTACATTCCCCCCACCTCCCTTTTCCCTCTCGCACACACGAAAAAACAAAAAATACAAGAAACCACCGAACAGAAACACTCACTCTCTCTCTCTCTTCTCTCTCTCAAGAATTCGGCGGAGATCGATAGGGTTGGGACGCGCGGATTGTAGATTGCAAAATGTCGGAGGAAGAGAAGTTGCTTAAGGAGGCGAAGAAACTGCCATGGGAGGATCGCCTCTTCCACAAGAATTGGAAGGTGCGCAACGAGGCGAACATCGATTTGGCCTCGCTCTGCGACTCCATCACCGATCCCAAGGACTCTCGCATCCGCGAATTCGGTCGGTTTTTTTTTTTTTTTTTTTTTTTATAAATTTTCTGTTGGCCTAGGGCTTTCGTGTTTTCCGATTGGCTTCCTGATCTCCGTGTGGCGGATCTGGATGCGGTTCTCTTCCGAGTGTTACTTGTTATGATACATTTTCGTTTGGTGGATCTTGATTCGTGGTTTTGTTTTTCTGTTTTTTTCTTTTTTGAATTTGGCAGGTCATTTTTTCAGGAAGACGGTGACGGATTCGAATGCGCCGGTGCAAGAGAAGGCGCTCGATGCATTGATTGCGTACTTGCGAGCTGCCGATGCCGACGCCGCGAGGTGATGATTTTGTTGTTTTTGTTTCTTTGCCTTTTGAATTGGATTGCATGTTTTGTTTCGAGGAAGTTACCGTTCTTTAATGAATTTGAAATTGGGAGTAGGTACGGGAAGGAGGTTTGTGATGCGGTTGTGGCGAAATGTCTGACGGGGAGGCCGAAGACGGTGGAGAAGGCTCAAGCAGTGTTTTTGCTATGGATTGAATTAGAGGCCGTGGATGCGTTTCTGGTACTATTCTTTTGCGTATTTTGTTTCTTTGCTCATGCGTTTTGTTTCAGTAGTGAGGTTTGTACTGTTTATCTCTGTTAATTTTAATTTATGTTGGCAGTGGTTGGGGACATAAAAAAAACTTCTAGCAGTTTAATTGCAATGCCAATTTTTGGTCTGTTTTTCCAGTTATGTGGCATGCTGAATTGTATCATGGTTGTTTGCTGTTAGTTATATCATATATGGGCAGATAAAGTTAAATGCTGATAGGTATCAATATTGCCTCTAAGTTTGTTTGGCAGTGAAGAGACCAACTTTAATTTGTGTTCGCCTATATGATTCTTTCGAAATTTGTCTTTCTTTGGGGCTGCTGGGCAATGGAAAACTCTCCCTCTCTCACCCAATTATTGGTTGAGTAGGGTGCAGTTCTATTAAAATATTTAACACAAAGGGTTTTAGTTATAGTATCTGTAGAAATTATATTCTTGATGTTTTCTTTCACTTATGATTGAGTTAATGATTTATCTCGGGTTTTTTCTTTTTCTCTTCATTTTCCCCCTCCTTCTTTCCCCCTTCTTCTCTTTTATCTTATTTTCTTTTCTTCTGTCTTCTGTCTTCTTTTTTTTTTTTAACTTCCTCGTATTTATCATTGGGTTCATCTACCACTGACCTCAATTAACTTGGGTTAAAGGTGCTGTTAATGTTGATGTTGATAGACCCTAGAAACTAGAAAGGCAAATATTTGCTGTCCTAGTCTTGAAGACAACAGAGGGGATGGTTTAATCATCCATGGGGTACTTGTCCAGTTATCCCTGTCCTAAGAATGAGTGTTAGATGTTGTTTTGATTTTATATATATATATATATATATATATTTTCTTTTTTTAAAATTTTCGTAAGGGTTTGCAATATGCAAGAAGTGTCAAGTAATAATAGGAAAAACCTTTTTGATAAAAATATATATATATATATTTAGGGATCCATTTCTGTCGTATACTTTCATGGTTTGTATCCTGCATACTATTTTTTATTTCAATTGCCCTTGTTTTCCATTTTCTTTATTACCGATTCAGAATATGTATTACATGGTGAATTCTCTTTACGTTTTATAAGTCAATAACAATGCATCTACTAGTAATTTTTTTCTCTCGTTTCTGTTTCTTCCTCAAGGAAGCTGGTAATGACGTTAGTATGCAAATGTTGGTAATATTTTAATTTTGAATCTTTATTAATTTGTATTAAAAGTATTTTAGTAAGGGTAGTGAACATGTAAAAAAGTGTCAATAATAATAAAAGCCTTTTTAATACAACTATATATATTTTATGGGTCCATATATATGTTTTAATATTTTATATTTGCAATGTTTAATCCCCAAAACTGTTGATTTCAAATAGGCTTGTTTTCCATTTTCTGTGTTTTTGGTTCAAAATGTGGTGAATTCTTTGGGGTTTACGCATCAATAACTAAATGTCTACTAGGAATTTCCTTTTCTGTTATTTTCTCAAGGTTTTTGGTTATTTTAGGATGCAATGGAGAAAGCGATAAAAAACAAAGTTGCTAAAGCGGTGGTACCTGCAATAGATGTTATGTTTCAAGCTTTAAGGTTTGGAATCTCTTTGTTGCAACATATATAATACTTATCTTTTTTTTTTTTTATGAATCTTATACAATTATTATTTTTTACGCTGCTAGTGATTTTGGAGCGAAAATTGTGCCCCCAAAAAGAATTTTGAAGATGCTTCCAGAACTCTTTGATCATCAAGATCAAAATGTTCGTGCATCCTCTAAAGGGTTGACTCTTGAACTTTGCCGTTGGATTGGTAAAGATAGTGTAAAATCAATTTTGTTTGAGAAAATGAGAGACACAATGGTAAGCTAAATTAGTTGTCTATTTTTGTAGTTGTTCTGATTTATTATGTTCTCCTCCATATGGAAATCATAAAGTACCTTTTTCCCCATTTCTGTAGAAAAAAGAGCTAGAAGCAGAGCTTGTAAATGTTACAGGAAATGCAAAGCCAGCCCGTAAAATAAGGTGGATGTCTGATTTTTATGCTTTTGTTTTGAATTTTCCCATCCCAAGTATTCAATACAAGGATTGGGTCTTTTTTATACTCACTGCAGTATGCATGTGGCTGCAACTTATGTGCATCCATATTCTTTTTACTTCTTCCTTTTATTTTGTAATTATTTTGAATTTTATCCCATTTATTGTTCTTAGTATTTTGAATTTGTCTTTTTTGTAAAAGTTGTCTTTTTACCTAGAGAAAGGATTCGATATCCCTTTCCACCATTGGTCTAGCAACTTGAGAGAACGTTTTGTATCTCAGGGGAGGGTTTAGATTTTTCCTTTTTGTTCTAGTGATCTAGCAGAACTCTTTTGGCTTTTAGCATGTCTCTCATGCATCAAGCCACTTTTGTTCTGTTTTGTTTCTGCTAGCTTGTACTTACAGCAGTACTTCTTGTACTGTGTTGTTTTCTTTTCATCTATATATATATATATATATATAATTATCTTTGCTGATAAAAAAAAATTGTTTTTGGACTGTTTGTTTGAAATTTCAGATTTGTGCATTCAGGTGTTATATTGCCTCCCCAAGTTCCCATTTTTCTGTTAACGTTCAGAACCTTGAAACAATTTCTAACTAAAGAGCTTAACCTATAGATATATTATTCTTTTTCGTTTTTGCAAGTGCTAATTGATTTGTTGAAGAGTGAATAATGGGGGATGTAAGTTCAGAGGTCATATATGTGTGTGTGCATAAATTTTATACCATCATAAATATATAGAGGTCATAGATGCTAAAATATTCCTCAAAGAAATAGAATAATTGAATGTTGGGAAAGTTAATATCATAAGCAAACAATTCAGAGAGGCATATTCAAGTCCTGCCAAGCATTGTTATAGATATAATGTTTTTTCTGAAGTCAAATGGCATAATTCTAGGTGGTAGTTCCAGATTTCAACGTGCTTCGTAAGGTTTTATTATAGTAACAAAAGATGGCATTAGCCACTGGACTGTGACCAACTGTTAGCAAACACAGCTGATGCTTACACCACTCGTGTGAATCTTTCTTAGCTCAATATGTTGATGTAAATCAGCGTATGGGCATTATGATCTTATTCTCTCATGTTGTAGATCTGAGCAAGATAAGGAACCTGAACAGGAAGCTGTGTCAGAGGTTGTGGGTCCTGGCCCTTCTGAAGAATCTGGGAATGATGGTATGTAAGATTTAGTATCTGGAGTATGTTTTTCTTTTTTCTCAGACATGTTTTGTCTTTCCCTTGTAGTACTAATATACTCATTTTTCATATACTTTGATTATCAGCTCCTCAAGAAATCGACGAATATGAACTTGTTGATCCTGTTGATATATTGACTCCTTTGGAGAAGTCAGGATTTTGGGATGGAGTGGTTAGTTTTCTGCCCCATCTCTCGGATTGTACTCAGTAACTAATGCACCTTTATCTTAGCTATATGGGTTTGAATCTGTCTTGTTAATATTCAGAAAGCTACCAAATGGTCTGAACGGAAGGAGGCTGTTGCTGAGCTAACAAAGCTTGCATCAACTAAAAGAATTTCTCCTGGTGATTTCTCTGAAGTTTGTCGGACCTTAAAAAAGGTATATTATGTACATGTTAGAAATGATGTGACTTGACCTTGCCTTTTGTTTATAAAGCTCTGACATTGTTTAGATCAATATATTTCCACTCAAATGTTGTGTCTGTTTAGACTTGGGATATATCTTGTGTTGATGATTAGGTGACATTGATGAGTTATTTCTTATTGGCAAAATACCCTGGGTCTGGTTTGTTAGTTTTTCCACTGACATGACTTTAAAAACGGATTGGAGCATAATAATTTTCCATTTAAGTCTTTTTACTGGGACATATTTCCTTTAATCTCTTTGTATTTAGCTAGTGTAGAGTTACTCCCTCTATTATTTTGTGCCCCTTTTCTTTCCAACTTTTTTCTGTTTATTGCTGGGCTATTTCTTCTGGAGCTTCTCCCTGTAAGGGTTATGTTTAGACTTTCTTATGAAGGTTCTCCCTGTAAGGGTTATGCTTAGACTTGCTTATGTAAGTGTTTGGTTTAAGAAAGAAAGTGAAAGGAAAAGAATGAGAAAGGAATAAAAAGAATGGAAAGTGAGATGATTTTATGAGTTGTTTGCTTGGAATGAATTAATGAAAATGAAAGTAAACAAAGTTAAATATATGTATAGAATGACATAAATATCCCCACTAAAGAAAAAGAAATATACAAATATTAATACTCCCTCCGTTATTTTTATGTGTTGTTTAAGGTTGTTATGTAGAAACCAATATAATAAATTTTCTTGATTCTAATAAAATAGTCTTGGGATTTCCTTTTTTATCCCTTTTTCTTCTCACTCCACAATAAATGCATGCATAAAAACTAATTAAATATTAGAAAACAATTAAGGATATAATTGGTAAAAGTAATTAATGTGATTTTGAACTTTGCAAATGACAGATACATAGGAACAAATTTTTTCTGAAAATTCGACACTTAAAAAGAAAGAGGGAGTATTACTTTAGTCATTTTACATATAAGACAAGACTTCTTCTCCTTTTCTACCCATTTTAAGAAGAAAGCTAGATATGCAGGCCCTGCATGTTTTTCAATCCTTCCTTCCCATTTTTAGGAACCAGAAGAAAACAGTTCATTTTCTTATCTTTCCTTCTTTCCCCATTCATTCCTTCCTTCCCCTTTCATGAGTATCAAACAGAGCATAAATGTATTTTATCCCACTATCACACTATGATTATGACTATATTGTAAAGGAAAAAGGTTTGCTTATCCGTGAAATTGGTCGTGGCACATTTTGTTCCTTTCTTACTCAGATGTTTAATTGTTTATGCGAATCATTGGCCATTTGCATGATCTTGAACATAGTTAACGTTTTCTGTTTTGGTATCTTCTTTGTTACTGATGTATTTTAGGCTGACTAAAGTTTAACTAGTAGTTTTTGCTTGCAGCTTATTACAGATGTGAATATTGCTGTTGCAGTTGAAGCTGTCCAGGCTATTGGCAATCTTGCTCGTGGATTAAGAACTCATTTTTCTGCGAGTTCTCGTTTTTTATTGCCTGTTTTACTTGTAAGTACTATTCAGCAGCCACATGTATAAGGGGTTAGCAATTGAATGCATTTTACTGTGGGGTCTATTAACTTTATATGTCTTATATGGTTATGTGTTACATGTTACAGTGTTAATTAACATGTCTTTCTTCCATGCAATCAAGCCATTCTCTGTTTTAAAATGGTTGGTCAATTGAAATGTGTTTGAGAGAGTATGGTATTTCTCATTTTGAACTGCTCATCACCTGCATTTCCCTTTTTGTTGTGGTTTTTTTTAGAAGCAATTGATTTTGGTTTTGAGAAAGTTGATTGTCTTCTGTCTTGATTCTTGAATTCCTTTAGAGGTGTTGATATAGAGTTTAGGTGGGAAAGAGAAAGAAACAGAAAGACAGAGAAATTCTTAACAGGAGAATTATGCTTCTAGCTTTCATGGAAATTCTTGTTAAGTAAATTGTGAATTGTTTTTGTGTCATAAAATAATAATTTACTGTTCTTCATATATTGCTTGCTTAATATCTTTCTTCTTGAATGAATAGGAAAAATTGAAGGAGAAAAAACCTACTTTGGCTGAGGCATTGATGCTGACTCTTCAAGCGATGCACAAAGCTGGATGCATCAGCCTTATAGATATTGTTGAAGGCAGGTTCCCCTCCTTGTTTTTTCTTGCTGAATTTTATAGTAGTCTTGTATATCAAAGGCTACAGGTTAAAGGATTTAATCACTGGATTTACAGAATCTTAGAATCTACAGGATTCTTTTTTCTTATGGTTCCACATTCCCATGGCCTTGCCCTGTTTGGTGTTTTTCCTGGTGAAGTTTATTAGTTCCCAATCTGAAGATTATAATCCTACATCACTAAAAGGATTTAGTGTCATTTCCCTTTGTATCCTCAACAAGACATGATGCAAACTCCTTCAATGATTCCCTGCTGTTATTTAGTCCTAGATTTATATTGGTTCTTTAAATGCTTGTGTGAAGCACTCATTGATTTTAATTTGCATTTCAAGTTTTTGTTTGTATTTCTCCATACGTTTTCCCTAAATTTAATGTATCATTGCTTGTCATTAGTGTTTTATGTTTGCTTCTTGTTGAGTGTATTATATTTAATCTGTTGCAGATGTTAAGACAGCCACAAAAAACAAAGTCCCTCTTGTGCGATCGTTAACGTTGACCTGGGTGACTTTTTGTATTGAAACAAGTAACAAGGGTGTTATTACGAAGGTGCACAAGGATTATGTGCCAATCTGTATGGAGGTCAGTTTGTTCTTGCTGTTTAATTTTGTTTAGTAAACATGCTTTGTTTTTCCTGGTGGAATTTAAAAGCGATTTAAAATCTTTGGCTTTTATTTGGTTCTGCAGCTTTAGCTCTTTTTATTTAAATATCAGTTTGATCCCCCTCTTTCCTTGGTGTTAGGACCACTCAGAACTTGATGTAATAAACTGTTTGGTTACAGTCATGTTTATTTGCCTCATGTATAGTCTTTAAGTTCTGAGCGGTAGTTTATTATAGGATACAATTTATTTCAATTGTGTTTCTTTAAGAAGTACATTGTAGATGTTTGACTTGTGCTTATTTTCACCTTTTGAAAATGCTAAAATTTGGATATTGCAGTGCCTAAATGACGGTACTCCTGAAGTCAGGGATGCTGCCTTTTCAGCATTGGCAGGAATAGCTAAGGTAAAACTTGTTACAACTACATCTGCTTGCGTGCTTGTGAATGTGCTTTTGCTGTTGAGATTTTGATCATCATATTGTTCACTCTGTTATAGTCAGTTGGTATGAGACCTCTGGAAAGGTCGCTGGAGAAACTTGATGATGTTAGAAGAAAGAAGCTTTCGGAAATGATTTCAGGTTCTGAAGATGCTGTGCCTGGGGCTTCTTCTGCAGGTTTGTATTCTTTTTTAATAGAAACAAAAATATTATTAGATGTGAAGGAGAGAATGAAATTTAGAACAAACTTTACCCTGTAAGAAGATGCTTAGCAGATAGGGCTTGCTCAAGTACCTCTACTACTCTGATCTTCAACTCTAGATGGGGCAAGCCGTGGAGTAGCTGAAGTGTATCTTACCTGAATGAAGAGAGGTTTCTAGCCAATTGAGTTGGCCCTTGAACTTCCCCAACATGTGCCAATGGGGCTAAGTTTCAAAAGTAAAAGCCCCCTTAACACTTTGAAACCACTAAGCAAACACTTGCAAAGGAGAAAAAGTAAGATAATCCACCCCAGCACAGCAGCCCCAGCCCAAAGAAATTATCTAACTTAGTGCCTTCCAATGATTTTTTTTTTTTGAGCCTCTTCAATGGAGTTGGAATTTAAAACTTGAATTATAGTGACTTATTATTATCATTATTTATTTGCGCTCTGCCCTTCCCATCTTTGAGTACTGTGAAAATTCTTCCAATGATGTGCACTTTTCCAAATGTAGATACTCATCCATTTTTAACTATTTCAATCTGTGATGCACGTGGCTGATTCCTTTCTCAGTTTTTCAATTAGGGGGTTGAGTTTTGCAGTTGGATTGAGCTTACCTTCTTAAATCTTAACAACCTTGTTTGCTTTTCAAATGTAGGCTTACTAGTGTATGTGCCCATGTCTTTGAACATCTTTAACTATTTCAGTCTGTGATGCACATAGCTGATTTCTTTTCTCAAATTAGTGGGTTGAGTTTTGCAGCTGGATTGAGCTTCACCTGCCTTAAATGTTAACTACCTTATATGCTTTTCAAATTTAGGTTTACTAGTGTTTGTGCCCATGTCTTTGAACATATGCTGTTTCTCTATTGTGGCACCAACCTATTTAAAATTGGATCAATTATCGGTCAAAAATTTCCAATGATTTGGATACAACCCATTAAAAATGATCATGATTAATCAGATAATAAAATTCCTACTATCATGCTGATCATTGCTTTTCGAATTATGCCTCCACCAGACATTAAATTTCTATAAATATGCTGGGCAACACTCAAATTGTCAGCTACGCTGTTTTGAATTTTCCCAAATTTTGCTTGAGCATGTTTCCACCTTATTGATTGTCTCTCTAAATTGTGATTTGATTAATTTTAAATGTGTAAACTTGATTTTTTTATGCTGACACTTGATAATGATGTTCCAGCTTCTGTGCAAAATACACGTGTAAATGCATCTTCTGCGAAGGTGGGTTTAATTTTCTTTTCTTTAGTTTAGTTTGACTAATCTTCAGTTTCATTTCTTTAATGTGTTGCACCTAGAGTTGATTGGCTATTTTTGTTGGATCATATGTAGTTTGGTAGTTCTACTCTGTCAAGTTTCCCTTTCTTTCTTTGATCATTATCAAATGGGAATATGAATGCTAAATTGCTAATGGATTTTGGACAGGAATTTGAGAACCATGTTAAAGATGGAGATAATAAAATTTATGAATGTTTTAATTTTAAAGTTGAAGGTCTATATATATTGGAGACCAACATTTACTTTTCACTTGATTTGCATACAGTCCTCTGAAAGTGCATTTGTCAAAAGGTCAGCAGCAGGCATGCTTAGTGGAAAGAGACCTGTTCAGTCAGTTGTAAGATTGCATCTTCTTGCTTGTAAAATTAACATATGGTATTATTTTTTATGCACGCGAGTTGATATGTTCAATAATTTGCACATTCCAGCATGTTGCTAAGAAAGGGGGGGTTGTAAAGTTGGGGACAAACAAAAAAATAGATGGAGTTGCACAAGTGAAGGCTTCAAAATCAGTTGAACCACCTGAGGATGTTGAGGTAAATTGATATCTGTTTGTCTTCTATCTGATCTGAATCTTCCATCACAGATTCTGTGAGAACTAATGATACAATCTTTGTGTATGTAACATTATCCAGCCTACTGAGATGAGTCTTGAAGAGATTGAAAGCCGAATAGGTTCTCTTATACAGTCGGATACTATCACTCAATTAAAAAGTGCTGTGTGGAAGGAGCGTCTAGAAGGTTGGTATTCTCCTGTCTGTTGTGACTTTTTAAAATTTACATTTTCTTTTGGGGGGGCGGGGGGGTGGAGCATGTAGGTAAATGAGGTGGATAGGTAACTTTTGAGGTTGAGTTAGGCCCAAACCCACATTCTAAGAATGCTGCTGTTGCATTTGTTTATATGTATTTGAAGCTTATTTTTCCTTGTATTGTAAATTGAGTTTTTATATTTTAGTGTCAAGTATAATTGTTGCTTTTTTGGGTTGTCTTCTCGGTATATTGAAATTGGTCATTCCATAATTGGGCCTGCTAAACCCAGTGTTCAAATATGATGGGGTTATAGATGATGAGATGTAGTCTGTTTTATTTCTAATTTTCCTGTGATTTATTTTGGACATGCTTAACAAGTAAGGTTGCTGAAGTTAGATTTCTGCAGCCATTTCTTCACTGAAACAGCAAGTAGAAGTCTTACAGGACCTTGACCAATCAGTAGAAATTTTGATTCGTTTAGTCTGCACTTTACCTGGATGGAGTGAGAAAAATGTTCAGGTTTAAAAATATTTTCTTTTGGATTTTAAAATGATTTATTTTAAGGATTTGTAGGAAGGATATTATAAATGGGATCTAATGCTTGTAATTTTCTTGTTCAGGTTCAGCAGCAGGTTATTGAAGTTATCACTCATATAGGTTCAACTGCAACTAAATTTCCAAAGAAGTGTGTAGTACTTTGCCTTTCAGGTGGGTAATTTAGCTATTGCCAATAATAAGCACTATCATAAAATGGAATCTTTGTGATATATTTACTATTTTTCTTTGTGGTAGTGATATGCTTACTTTATGAATGACTAGTCTGATTTGTATCTTGTTTCTCATCGGTAGGACTAAGTGAACGTGTAGCAGATATTAAGACACGTGCACATGCTATGAAATGCCTCAGTACTTTGTCTGAAGCAGTTGGTCCAGGATTCATTTTTGAAAGAGTAAGCATGGTTGTCATTTATATGCATATCTTCTAATTGTTAGGGATAACCGCACAAGTGCAACCTAGCTTGTGTTGTGAATCATTAAAATCTATGCCCTGGGAAGGGCATGCTTGATATTTTATTTTTGTTGGAAGAGTCATATGGTAAAATTATGATTATTTAGCTACTCATTTTGTGCTGTCACTGTTTTAAATAATTGAATTGCCTTTCCACAGTTGAATGTCATTGTTTGTTACAATTCATGGTAAGCAGATAGTGGAAGAGAGATAATGGAGAAAAGGAAAAATGATTATTATTAGGATAAAACTCAAATGAGTTACAAAATCTGCATCTCTTGGCTTATATAGCCACTAATCCTATATATGTAGAGATAGTGGAAGAGAGAAAATGGAGAAAAGGAAAAAATGATTATTATTAGGATAAAACTCAAACGAGCAAATGAGTTACAAAATCTGCATCTCTTATTAGCCACTAATCCTATATATCCC
>PYAF01002563.1:1786193-1815882 GCA_007407185.1 Glycine tomentella
GCCTCCTTCTTCCAATGTCTCCACAGCACTTGCTCCAGCAAAGCAAGGATCAAAGCTTAACCATCAAGAGTAGAAGCTAAACAATGCTTAACCACTTAAGATAGAAGCAACCAAGGCTTAACCATCCATGGCAGAAGCTAAAACAGTACTTAACCACCATGGACAGAAGCAACAAAGGAACAGTGCTTAACCACCCCACATGGCAGAAGCTACAATCATCAAAACAAGCCTAAAAGACTGAAAACAATAAGCCAAAACATGCCAAATATCAAGGAAAAATTAAGCTGCATAGTAGAAAACTCAATGACAGCAACAACAACAAAAAAAAACTGAATTTGTCTTCAAAGAGAAGTTTATACAAACAGGTTGTGTGCATAAAACCTTATCCCACCAAGCAGAAGAACAACATGGAGATTGAAGCTTGGTAACAGTGACTGAAAATTGACACTCACAACAAAGGGGGGTGGCGGCGCACAATGGAAGATGGCGGCGACGGGCGGTGGCCTGATATCGCCTCATGGCGGCAGAGACTAAAATCAGAGGGGTTTTGTTGCAGACATGGAGAAGAGGCGATTGATGGTGGTGGTGGTTTCTTGGTTCACGATCTAAGTTGGCCGAAAAAGGAAGGGAAATAATGTTAGGGTTTATGAGAGCACAAAGAGAGGTGAATCTGAAAATGTGAGGAACAAGATTGAACGAAGAGACAAAGAAACAAGAATAATAAGGAAAGACAAAATTCAGATTTGAAATGCAATGCAATTCGAAACCACAAATTTTGCAATCGGAACCGCTCTTGCAATGCAATTCGATAAAGAGAACAAAAGGAAGGTTGAACGTGAAGTGGATGAGATGAAGAAATCATAGATCTGAGATTAAAACTTCACTTTGATGAAGAGGGAAAAAAGTAATTGGAGGAAGATGTGTAAATTTTCTCGGAAAAAGAAAGGAAAAGAGAAGATTAAAGAAAAGGATGGTGGTGAACTGCAGCAGAGAAAAGAAAAATTAGGGTGGATTCATAGCTCTGATATCATGTTACAATTCATTGTAAGCAACTAAGCATATAGTGGAAGAGAGAAAATGGAGAAAACGAAAAAATGATTATTATTAGGATAAAACTCAAATGAGCATATCAGTTACAAAATCTGCATCTCTTGGCTTATATAGCCACTAATCCTACATCTGTAATATTATTTTGCACTGTTTTTGATTATCCATTGCTAACTATCTGAAGATTATAAGGTGGAAACTTGCCTCAAATCCGTGTGGCTTTCAAAAAGATGGTTGGCATAACAAACATATTGTAGCATATACTTCTTTAATACATTTTTGACTATTTAGATAATCAGCTATAATTGCATATTTCATTGTAGAGTCATAATTTCTTGCTAAAATTAGTAAGAGTAAAAAAATCTTTTTATGAAACTTGACAAAAAGTTCATCAGGGTCAAAAATAATATAGCGGTAAAAAGGTTTTGGATATTCTACGTTTGGGATTGTAGCGTAATCAAAATAGTAATTGGGCTTAGCTGAATAAAAGTTTAGGTTTTGTGTAAGTGTTTAAATTTTGTAGTTAATTCCTGCTATTAGGTTAATGCCTATGTTGGAATTCATATAAAATGCAGTTTGTACCTTTTGGCTGTATAATATTTTTGTTTATCTTTATGTATTATCAAATAATGTTTGAAAAACTCTAAATTTTACTGTAGCTTTACAAGATCATGAAGGAGCATAAGAATCCTAAGGTTCTTAGTGAGGGAATTTTGTGGATGGTTTCTGCTGTTGAAGATTTTGGTGTCTCACATATAAAGCTTAAGGTGCATTATCTGAATTTACATTTTTTTAGTATTGGAATATGTATTTGTAAACCTGTAAAAACAGTTCTGTATTGTGTTTTGTAAGGGCTGTTAGCTTTTGCTAACAACACCTCTTTGTGTTAGGTAGATAGTTTCTGTTCAGGTAGGTAGTTAGTTTCTGTTCAGAGGTCTATATATACCTCCTTTGTAACAAACTCTAACTAACTTTTTCACTCTGAAATAATTTCTCAGTTCTCTCTTGTTTTCTCTCTTTTGTTTCTCACTTCATTTAATATTTAGATATTTTGTTATTGTATTTTTTATTATATTTTTTGTTGGAAGTTTCTATGGTTTAATGTAAATCCTATTTTGCAGGATTTAATTGATTTTCTTAAAGAAATTGGTCTGCAGTCAAGTAATGCTGCTACTAGAAATGCATCAATTAGGTTCTTGGGTGTTCTGCATAGATTTGTTGGTCCAGGTCACTTTGTGTTAACCATCAAATTTTTATTTCTCTCAGTTTGTTTTTCAAGGCTCTAAGGTTTTTCTCCTTGCAGACATTAAAGGGTTTCTTACTGATGTAAAGCCTGCACTCCTCAGTGCCCTGGATACGGAGTATGAGAAGAATCCATTTGAGGTATGTTATGGGGGCTGCTGTAGCGGAGCAGTTCATGTAGCATCCATAGCGGGCTGAATAGCGTCTGTAGCGGGTGCTATGCGTTGATTCCAAAAAATCCCTCTTAATAGACATTAGGCTTTTTTGGAGGGCTATTTGTGGGATTTTAATTTCCTAAAATGATATCTGTAGATATAGTGAAAATGATAAAGAAGATTTGGATTTAGAAGATGATGATGGTTGATGATATATAACTCCTATCTAGGAAGCTTGTATTTAACATTTGTTGGTATTTATTTTTATGTTTTGTTCAAGACACCTGGACTTTTTGTTGTTAATTATGAATGTCATTAATTTTTATCATTTTTGAGAATTTATATGCATACAGTATACACAATCTCACTATAGCATTATTTCAGCCAGCCGCTACGCTCTGCTATCCGAGATTTAAAACATTGGTTCTATGTAGTATCATGATTTCCTAATGCCGTCATTTTATTTTATTTTGTTTTCCCCTGCTTCAGGGAGCATCTGCAGTTACCAAGAGAACTGTCAGGGCATCGGAATCTTCTTCAACTGCCGTTGCTGGTGGACTGGATAGCTTGCCTCGTGAAGACATCAGTGGAAAGATCACACCAACTCTCCTGAAGAGCTTGGAAAGCCCTGATTGGAAGGTTTGGTTGATAAGAGCTAGCAATTTTCTTTTAATTTTGTATTTAAGGTTGCTTTGAGCTTTCAGTATTTGAGGAAGTATATTATTGTGCTATTGCTTTTAAAGTTTCTGTGCATTACTTACTATAGGTTCGTATGGAGTCTGTTGATGCTGTAAACAAAATATTGGAAGAGGCTAATAAGCGCATTCAAGCAACTGGAACTGGTACTCCATTAGCATTTTTTTTTTAACCTTATGCTCTCTCTCTACTCTCCCCTTTCATCAAATTCCTCCTGAAATGGATAAGTTGCATGTTATCTTTTAGTAATTATTCTAGTTGATTATTTTGTTTATTGTAAAATGTGTCAATCTTGGTATTTGTTAATTGTTCCTACCTGTTCTATTACCAGGTGAGTTGTTTGGGGTTCTTAGGGGACGACTTGTTGATAGCAACAAAAACATTGTCATGGCTTCCTTGACAACAATTGGCAATGTTGCATCTGCAATGGGGCCAGCTGTAGAGAAGGCAAGCAAGGTAAGAGGATTCTGTTCTGTTTTCGTATTTTTTTCCCATTTGGTACTGTTTTGCCTATTTCTATTTGAACATTTCTTGAAATGGTTTGTTGCAGGGTATTCTGTCTGATATACTGAAATGTCTTGGTGACAACAAGAAGCACATGAGAGAATGTGCGCTGAATACATTAGACACTTGGCTGGCTGCTGTTCATCTGGATAAAATGGTCTGTGTTCTGTGCTGATCCTGTGTTCTGTCATTCTTTTGTCTTGCTATATGTGTCCTGAGCATGGTTTTACTGTAGGTTCCATATATTGCAATTGCTTTGATGGACTCTAAACTTGGTGCTGAAGGGCGTAAAGATCTTTTTGATTGGTTATCAAGGCAACTTTCTGGGTTAAGTAGTTTTGCTGAAGCTGCACAACTGCTGAAGCCTGCCTCTTCTGCAATGACAGTATGATCTGGTTACTCTGAATTCTGCTTTTTCATTTTTTTATACCATTTATCAAATTAGTTCTAATGCACACTATTCTTGGAACAAAATGTATGATGGCTTCTTCTTAGGATAAATCTTCCGATGTTCGCAAGGCATCAGAGGCTTGTATTAATGAGATACTGAGAGTTAGTGGACATGAAATGGTATGTGTATAAGAAAAATGCTGATTTCTTCCCTTGTTTCCTTAATATTCTTGTAATATCAAGCATCTTGGAATTGTTTACTTATTTTTAGATTGAAAAGATGGTTAAAGACATTCATGGACCAGCACTGACACTAGTTCTTGAGAAGTTGAAACCATATGGAGCTTTTCAAGGCACGTTCTTTGGTTCATTCTTCTTTGCAAATTTTGGTGAATTTGTGCTAATATATCTTCTCTTAACTCCTCATTTTATTTGGTCTTTTAGAGTCATTTGAGTCAGGTAGGACAGTTTCAGTGGGTGCAACATCAAAAACAAAGGCCGGGAAATCAACTGCCAATGGTGTTTCAAAATATGGAAATAGAGCTGTATCTTCTGTATGTTGATTTTTCTTTGGTTATGTACATTTAGATTTGTTTGATTTCTAACTATTGTTTCATCATCTCAAAAGAGAGTTGTGGCAACAAAAGGCACAAAGTCTGAATCAGTATCTGTTCAAGATATAGCGGTCCAGTCTCAGGCCCTGTTAAATATCAAGGATTCAAATAAGGTATTGTTGGCTGAACTGGAGTAATACCAAACGTTGTTTAAAATCTTACAAATATGTGGTTGGATTGTCATCTGGATTGTCTTACATGCAGGAAGATCGAGAGAGAATGGTGGTTCGAAGGTTTAAGTTTGAGGACCCACGTATTGAGCAAATTCAAGATCTTGAGGTGGGAATTTGTTTGAGAAATAATCATGCATAACTTGAACTATCTATAACTATTGAATTATAATAAATGTGCCTGCAATTTGCAGAATGATATGATGAAGTATTTCAGAGAGGATTTACATAGGAGACTCTTAAGTGCAGATTTTAAGAAGCAAGTTGATGGACTTGAAATGCTGCAAAAGGTGTTGTTCTTTTAACATTTTGAATTACATTCTTTTGAAGTGTTGAGTGCACTAGGACTTATACAAACTGCTATTGCACATTTCAGGCACTTCCATCCATTGCTAAGGAAGTTATAGATGTTTTGGACATTCTTCTGAGGTGGTTTGTGTTGCAGTTCTGCAAATCAAACACAACATGTCTATTGAAGGTTCAATTTATTTTTGTTTTTGTTGTGATTTCATTTCAGTTTTCTTCTTTTCCTTTCCTTCCTTGTTATGGAGATTTATGCTGTTAGTCTTAACTTTATTCAATTTAATTGCTTAGGTGCTGGAATTTCTTCCTGAACTGCTTGACACTTTGAAGGAAGAGGGGTACTCTTTGACAGAATCTGAAGTGGCAGTGTTTCTTCCATGCTTAGTAGAGAAGGTTTGTATTAGCAACTATAATATTTGTGGCACCTGACGATGTTATTATTCCATGCTTAGTTGGTTTCAGCAAATTTTTGGTTTTAACACAGGTACTTGGTTTGACTAGTGTACTTCCTTGGGTGTTACAGATGAGGAAGTCACATTTAATCTCTTATTTTAATGTTGCAGTTAGGGCATAACATTGAGAAAGTACGAGAAAAAATGCGGGAGCTGACCAAACAATTTGTTGCCATATATTCTGCGTCTAAATGTTTCCCTTATATATTAGAGGGTTTGCGCTCAAAGAATAACCGAACTCGAATTGAATGTGCTGATCTTGTTGGATTTATCATTGATCATCATGGTGCGGAGGTATTGTTACTAATGTTTTTTAATGATTTTTTTTTTTCTATTCAGTATTTTCCTTGCATAATTACTCCAGGCATTATGTGGACAGATTAGTGGGCAGCTAAAGTCATTGCAAATTGTTGCAAGTTTGACTGCAGAACGGGATGGTGAAACTAGGAAAGCTGCATTAAATGCACTAGCGACTGGTTATAAAATTCTAGGTATGCCATAAACTGTAAAACTTTTTCTGTTTTGAATGTGCTTGAAAAATACTTGTGCCTAGTGATATATATCTTTGAGAAGGAAACTTGTTCAAAAAAAGTACATCTGTTGTATTTTGTTGAATTGGGTTGTATTTTTGCATTAGTATGTAAATTGCAAGAGGTCAATGTCCTTTTCTATGGATGAAGTGATCCACTTTCTTTTCCACTTTAGGAATTTAGATGCTAAATTTTGGTTACCTTCATTCCTCCTGGCCTGGCATAGTTATTTTCCTTCTATAAACTGGCTATACAGGTGAGGACATATGGAGATATGTTGGGAAGCTAACTGATGCTCAGAAGAGCATGTTAGATGATAGATTCAAGTGGAAGGTCAGTACATACTTGTTTATTTCTCCTTTTGATATACTGAAATCTTGAGATGTTGGCTGTGTAATTTACTAGGTCCGGGAGATGGAAAAGAAGAAGGAAGGAAAGCCTGGTGAAGCAAGGGCCAATTTAAGGCGCTCAGTCAGGGAAAATGGGTGTGTCTTTTCTTTCCCATTTGTTCTGTATTATGCTTTGCAGTTAATGCATTAAAAATTTCCTTCTAATATGTACTATGATCTTTTGATCCTGATCATCATATATAAAATGAAAACAAACATGGCTGAGTCCCTTGTTTTGACATTTGTTTGCCGTTAACATATTTGCTAATTTTATCTTTTAAATAAGGATGTAAGCCCTATTTGATGTAAGCATAAAATAGTTTTGTGGGAAGATGCATTGTGATTGTTGAAATTTAAGAATTGTAGTGTGAAATTTTTTTTATTGAATTGGTAATTGAAATAGAGTTAAAGAAAGTAATTTTTGAAAAAAGACCGAGCCAGTTACTAGATGTCTGGATGTGTGAATTTGGAGAATTAAGTGTATATAATAAATTGTTCAATTTGTGGTTTACGATGCTTAATTAGTAATCCCTTGATGACTCTGTCACTTGAGTGACTTATTGCACATAAGTTGAAAATATTTTTTTTTTGTTCCTTCTCTTTTTTCTCTCTCTATAACTTCTCTTGTTTTGATGGCCATATATTGGGATGTCATTAAGGCTGGAGGTTGAACCTTAAAAATCCCTAAATAATACTTGGGTGCAGTTCTTTAGGTGCTTTTAGTACTATTTGCTAATCAAAACTGGAGTTACACATTGGTCATTAGCACCAACCTAAAATACGAATCCTTATTGTGCATTATTGACACAAAACTCTATTTTAAGTGGGGATCAATATCAAAATCACTTAAAATGAATTGTACATAAGTTTTGTCCAAACCTTTTTGCTTAGGTTAAGAGTTTTTTTTTTTTTTTTTTTTTTTTTTTTTTTTTTTTTTTTTTTTTTTTTTTTTTTTTTTTTTTTTTTTTTTTTTTTTTTTTTTTTTTTTTTTTTTTTTTTTTTTTTTTTTTTTTTTTTTTTTTTTTTTTTTTTTGTGTAGATTATCAAATATAAGAAAGTTTAATATAGATAACAGTGAATGTGTTATTACTTCCATTACCAGGTCTGATGTTGCAGAACAAAGTGGAGAAATGGCTAGATCTCTTGCTGGTCCAATATTGAGGTATGGTAAAGTTTTATTGAAATTCATTCATTTTTGGTCCTGATTAAAGGGAATTTTATCTCCCTAAATTGTATAGCTCCCATTCTTTTATTATTCCTTATTAGGCTTGTTGATGTCAGGAAAAATTATGCTCAACCTGATGGTAACATTGATAGACAGTTGATGCCCCGTCCTATGACTGTTGCTAGTGGCCCCACAGATTGGAATGAAGCACTCGATATTGTTTCTTTTGGTTCTCCTGAGCAGGTGACTAGAATGGCTGATAGTTAAAACTTAACAATTTTGCTGATTTGTATATAGATGTCTTTTGAGATTTTCCCCCTATTCTCTTTTTGGTTTTCGAAAATGGAGGTTGAACTCTGATTTTCAAAATGTTATTTTTTTGGTGCAGTCTGTTGATGGAATGAAAGTTGTCTGTCATGAGTTAGCTCAGGCCACTAGTGATCCTGAAGGAAGTGCTATGGATGAACTTGTGAAAGATGCAGATAGGCTAGTTTCATGCCTTGCAAATAAGGTGAGATAGTTTTCTAAAGCTCATTTGGAGAAATATCTAAATATTAATGTTTCTCCCGTTATTTTGAATAGGTCGCAAGAACTTTTGACTTCAGTTTGACTGGTGGTGCCTCATCACGATCTTGTAAATATGTGCTGAACACTCTCATGCAGGTAAATTTCCTTTTTTCTTTTTTGCGGCACATTTTGGTATCATCTGATGTATAATAACTTTCTAATTGCTATTTTTTTTTGGTCTTGACAGACTTTTCAGAATAAAAGATTAGCGCATGCAGTAAAGGAGAGCACACTTGACAGTCTCATTACTGAGCTTCTTCTGTGGCTCTTGGATGATAGGGTTCCTCATATGGATGATGGAAGCCAATTGTTGAAAGCTTTAAATGTGTTGATGCTTAAGATTTTGGTTCGGAAGTCTTTCTCTGTCTCTCCCCCCTCTATTTTCTGTTGAACTGAAACTTCAGGCATTTGCCAGATGTAGCTATTTAGTAACTAGTGTTTGTCAATACAGGATAATGCTGATCGGACTTCATCCTTTGTTGTCTTAATCAATCTTTTACGGCCGCTAGATTCATCCAGGTGGCCTTCACCAGCATTAAATGAGTCACTTGCTTCTAGAAATCAGAAGTTCTCTGATCTAGTCGTGAAATGCCTTATCAAGCTTACAAAGGTAACTTGTGCAGCCATCAGTAAAATCTTGAAGGATATAAGATAAAGATAAAATTAAATATTTTTATTTTTTAAAATATTATTCGACTGGATGTAATATATCCCATAAGCTAATAGTTGCTGGATCAGAGATAATTGATTATTTGTGCTGGACTCAAATTTATCTATCTAATTGTGTTTATGTATGGGTGGCCTTTTGGTCATTTTCTGTATGATTTATGCTTATTGAAGGGATGATTGATCAGTTCACAACCAATGCAACAAATCGCTTTCTTATTACTCATCCCACTCCCCTCCCCTCCCCCTTTTTGATTGTATCCCATTCTCAAATTCAAGGCAACTGTTCATTGCTTGCGCACTGTTTCATATTTGCACACTGTTTACACAATTGCTATAATATTTAATGGATATGATGAATTAGAAGTTTTAGTTAGTGGATGATTATAATAATGGGCCAGAATATATAACATATCTATTAGATATTCAATTAATGAATCCATTGTTAACTTTATTTTTCAATGTCAAGAAGCAGAGTTGAAATTGCCAAATTCTATCTTGATATGTTTTATTCATTAAAATTTTGCTCAGTATTAACATTTATTTTTTTGTGCTGCAGGTTCTTCAGAGCACTATCTATGATGTTGACCTTGATCGCATACTTCAAAGCATCCATTTGTACCTGCAAGACTTGGGAATGGAGGAAATTAGGAGAAGGTATATATAACTTAGTTCGATAAGAGTTACTACTCTTTTTTTTAAATAAAAAAAATAAAACTAGAATCACTTATTTTCTGATGTTTTATTTGTATAGGGCTGGTGCTGATGACAAACCTTTACGAATGGTAAAAACTGTACTGCATGAACTTGTCAAGCTTCGTGGTGCAGCAATAAAGGGTCATCTTTCAATGGTTCCTATCGATGCTAAACCTCAACCCATCATCCTTGCCTACATTGAACTTAATCTTGAGGTATACATTGAAACAGATTAATTTATTTTAAGGTGGTAGTAGATTTATTTATACGGTATTTATCTCACTTTTGTATTTTAGACTTTGGCTGCTGCAAGAATGTTGACTGCATCTGGTCCTGGGGGACAAAACCATTGGGGTGATTCAGCAACCAATAATTCAGCCTCGGGCACCCATTCTGCTGATGCCCAGTTAAAGGTATCATTATGCTTTATTTCTCAGTATTTTGGTGGGTACTACAGTTATATCCATTGTTGTTAAACTCGAGATTCTACATAGGATCGTGACTTAGATGGTATGATCCTACATAAAATTCAAAATTATATACACATGCGTAAAAAAGCAACATAAGAAAGAAAATATCCTCTAATTCACAACATTGAACAAATTTAAATTGAAAAATCATAATCACAATAATTCATAAGATCCAAATACAGTATTTAGAAAACACAACTCAACACAAGTTCATAATATTTTCAAAAAACATTAGAGCCAGTTGTTTGCAGTTTGCACTTTGTTGAGCCAAAGAAGAGACACAGTTGGTGGCGCAGGCTGGAGGTGGGTTGGTTGCAGTTGGCATCAGCAGAGTGAACTTTGGGTTGCAGATGAAGTGGAGGAGAAACAGAGTTGTAGATGAAGGAGAAAAGGAAATTTAGGGTTTTTAAAACCTGGGTCAAACGGGCTCTGACCAGGAAACCTGTTACTGTTTTCCTTGCAGGGATCGATGATCCCATTAACTCTACGCTAATCTCACTCACCAATGATCGCACAAGCAGTCAGCACAGAAGAGGCTAATAACAATTGATATATCTCAATGTTTCTAATTTATTTTGTTTTTATTTGTGTGATTATGTCCTAATATTCTATTTTACTGCAACTTCAAAGGCTATTTACCCTTGACTCTGTTTCTGTCATCAAATTAAATTGCAGCAAGAGCTGGCTGCTATATTTAAGAAGATTGGGGAGAAGCAAACTTGCACAATTGGTCTATATGAACTATATCGAATTACCCAATTGTACCCAAAGGTAAGAATTAATGGTATATTTGATTGGGGGAAAGAAAATAAAGGGGGAAGGAAACGCATAGCAATGTATTTTCTTGTTTGGTTGGTAAGAAAGTGGAAGGAAAAGGGAGAGAAAATTTGACTTCTAGAAACAAATTAAAATTTTTCCTTCCTTGCACTTTTCCTTTAATTTCAAAATTTTCTCTCCTTCCTTGATTTTCTTCCACTGTACGAAACACAAACACATCCTAAGTATTTATTTCAAGTTTCAGGTTAATATTTAGATAAGATGTAATGTTATGATTTTTACCTTAAGCCTATATCATTTTTGCTCATTTGATTAAGGTTCTGGTGCTTTATCTTAGGTTGACATATTTGCTCAGCTTCAAAATGCTAGTGAGGCATTTCGCACCTACATTAGAGATGGTCTTGCTCAGGTTGAGTTAATTTACTTGTATTACCACATGTTCTTAATTGGACTTTGCATTTTGTATTTCTACCAGCGATTGGGAGTAGTAGAATGGAGTATTTGACAATTGGCAATTGATTTTAACATTTTCGCAGATGGAGAAGAATGCTGCAGCTGGAAGAACTCCTTCAAGTTTACCAATGCCTACCCCTCCACCGGCATCTTTAAATATATCTTCCCCGGATTTTGCACCTCTCTCACCTGTAAACACAAATCCATTGGGTGATGCTAAATTAAATGTGAAACCTGATCCAACAAACTTTAATTTACCCCCATCATCATACAATGAGGAGAATAGGGCTGTGAATGCCATTACTTCTAGAGCATTAAATTCTGACTATACATCATTAGGTGACCAAAGAAATGATAGATTTATGACAGGAGGTATGGTAACATAATTCTATTTGTTTTTTATACCTATTTTAATTTTAAAATAAAGAATGTTGACTTGGAGAAGTTGCATATGAACTGCAGTAACCAGTGGAACATTGGATGCAATCAGAGAGAGGATGAAGAGCATGCAATTAGCAGCTGCTGCTGGGAGTACAGAATCTGGTGGTAGGCACTTAACAAGTGCAAATGACAACTTGAATCATGGACTTCCTCCTCCTATCCAGATTTCTCATGCATCAGAGCATGTTGGTACTGAGAATACAATGCACGGTGGGGTACTTCCTATGGATGAAAAAGCATTGTCTGGGCTTCAAGCTCGGATGGAAAGATTGAAAAGTGGATCTCTTGAACCTCTGTAAAGGTAAAGAGAAAAAAATTCCTTACTATAGTCAGATTTTGAAGACATTATTCCCATTGATGCAGTGGCATACAAGCACGTCGTGGTCATAATTTTCAATACGGGTGGGGTATAGATGAGAAATATGTATAATAATCAATCGAAGCTATTATCGCCTTCAAACCATGGAACTGTGACGTTGCAGAGCATCGGAGGATTAGTTGCTGTCCGGTTATCACACTTGCAATTATTTCACCTCATGATTTGCCCTCGGCCGTTGTATATTGTAGTGGAGCTGTGTCTTTGTAACAGGAATTTATGTAGATGCGTCAATTTAATGCAATTTTACAAAATCATTTGTTAGTGATGCTGAGCAGCTGCGCTTGGTGTTGTCAAATTTACTTGTTTCAGGAAATTTTGACAGTGGTATTTCAATTTTTATGATGCAAATCTTTATAGGACACCATGTTCAATGTCCTAGAATTTGGTCTTCCATGATTTGGCTTGGCATATTTTCACTTCAGAAATCAATATATTCCCTCAATACTGTATCTAGTTAGAAGATAATTAGTAAGTCTGAGTTATACGTCTCAAACACACTTGTTACTAAAGGTACAGCATATTGTGATGGTGTACTAGTGTTAATATGAGATTTCATTTGATATGTTAACTTTGCAACTGTATCGCTTATATTTTAGGAGTTATTGTATTCATGCATCTTAAAATGGGGTGGATTGGTGTGAAAACAAAGATATGAAGAAAAGGGAAAAGATAAGAGAGAAAATTTAATGAATGTAATGAAATGAAGTGAAAGTTGGATGGAATAGAAAGTTGATGAATCAGTATTTTTAATTTTTTTTAATTTTATATATTTTAATCAAATAAAGATAGACAATTGAGTTGTGTTGAGAAACGAGGGATTTGTTGCTTTTTTTTTGTTATATATCAACCCAGTGCTAATATTTTCATCAAATATATTTAGATGATTTCTTAATTTGATGCACATAAAATAGTACTTAAATCAATTATGAGATACTTAAATCAATATTTGATTTAAATAATAAATTTATGAGTCTTGAGATTTTCTTTACGTCATTTTGCTTCTTTAAATATTTACCTTATAAAATACATTTTTAAATCAAATAAAACATGCTTTAAAACATGTTTGTTCTTTATTTTTTCATGTGTGCTTCTTTCTTTCCTCTCGAATTTTCAGGTTATTTTTTCATAAATTATGATAAAGATGTTATTTTAATATTTTATCGATGCCAATTACTTTGGGTTAAAGCTGTGGTTGGTTGATGTTGATCTTATCATAATACTTTATAATAGTTCCACCAATATATAAATACATTGCTATGTTCTCTGATTCTTCCACAATCCTACTTTAATCAAAAAACACGCTGCATGCATTGTTTTATAGTTCGGGATTTCTATTCAAGAAGGAAGAGAAAATCTCGAAAAGAGAAGAGTACGCAGAGACAAGAATGATATTTTCTTTAGACATGCATGCATGGTAGAAAGCATGTTTCATGGTTCAACATTGCATTGCTATGCTCTCTGCGTCTTCCTTCCTCTATGATGTTTTCGCTTCTTTCTCGCACTCTTTAGACAATTGCTTTGATATTGAAGGTAAGTTTTTCTATATTCATCTTTTAAGGCAGTGTTCATGATTGCATTGATAAAGTACTGGTTTTGAAGAATTCCATATTGTTTTTCTTTATGCCCCTATTGTCGTGTTAATTGCTCCAGAAGTGTTGGATTCTTCCCCTGAATCCTTGATGATGACTCTGACCCCACCACCTATCAGGTTTGTATGTGTTTTGGTATTTCTTTCATGTTCTTGTATTGTATTGGATAGTGTGTTGCTAGGAATTTTTCCATTTCCTAATTAATTATGTTTCAAGAACGTACTAATTCAGCACGTTGTGTTTGTACATGATACATAAGCTTTATGGGGACAATGTGAAGTGAATAATAAAAACTATGACAATGTTCTTTTTTCTGCCTTTTGCAATCTTGATTGTGAGTGGACTTAGTAAATGTAATGCTCAGCTTCAATGTTATTATGGTTTAGCTAGATCAATGTTTTCCTAACCTTACAAGGGAGGAAAGAAAAGTTTAAAATTTCAATTGAAGAGAAATAGAAAAAAAAAAAAGAATTTTTACTTTTAGTGTCCTTGTTATTGCAAAATCTTGCTCTTTTAGGATGGTGACTTGGGGACTCTGAGCAATTAGCATTGGCGTGAATGCAGATACATCATTTCCCTACTTTCAGTTGTTTGATATTTGTTTCATCTTTGGGTTTTAACTAGAATTGAGAACTGTCATGATGTTCAAGTTTACTTTCCCGGTATACTGATATGTTGTTTTAATATTTTTTTTAACACTTTCTTTAAACCATTTCATCCTTGTCCAATTTTTAATAGAAATGTTTTTGGTGGTATAATGCGAATGTTTGTTGATGAAAGTGTGCAAGGAGTGAGATTTAAGAATGTCTAGAGATCAGATTGGTTAGGGGACAATAGGATTAACAACATCAACAACACCTTTAACCCAAGTTAATTGTGATCGGTGGTAGATGAACCCAATAATAAATCGAAAATGAGACAAGGAAAGAGAAAGGGAGAGGAAAAAAAAGTGGAAATAAGACATAAGAGAGAAAAAATAAGCTAAAAAAAAAGGTGAAATGAAGAAGGGAGAAAAGAAGAGGAAAAAGAACTAAAATAAGGGAACGACTGGAACATAGAACTACTATTGGGTTTAACCCTCTACCAAACTTATAGCTTTTATCCACTCCGTCCTAAGACATATCGTCCGTCAATCCATATCTCACTCCATTAAGTCTTGTTTAACTACCTTTCCTCAGATAAGTTTTGGTCGACCTCTACCTCTCTTTGTGTCGAGCTCTTGGTAACAAACTCTTGTTCTTACAGGAGCATGTAGTGGTCATCTCATAACCTGTCTAAACCACCTCAATCTATGCGCCCTCATCTTTTCACATACTGGTACCACTGATATCTTTCATCAAATATCCTCATTTGTTATCTTATCCATCTTCGTATATCCACACATCCACCTCAACATCCTAATTTATGTTACCCCTATTTTATGCTCATGTTGCCTATGTGCTAGCCAACATTCCACTCCATATAGCATTGCCGGTCTTACAACTGTTCTATGGAATTTTCCTTTTAGCTTAAGGGGAATTTTGTGGTCACACAAAAACCCCGATGCACTCCGCCATTTCATCCATTTTGCTCTAATTCTATGATTTACATCCTCATCAATCTCACCAACTTTTTTGCAACATTGATCCTAAGTATCTAAAAACATCTTTCTTGGGTACCTCTTGACCAAGTAGATACACTATATCTTGATCACCATCTCTTACCAATGAAAACTCGTACTTCATATATTTCGTCTTGCTCTTACTTATCATGAATCCTTTAGACTCCAAAGTGTTTCACCATAATTCCAATTTTCTATTAACATCATCTTTGGTCTCATCAATAAACACGATATTATCTGCAAAAAGCATACACCACGACACTTCCTCTTGAATATCTTTCGTTAGTTCATCCATCACTAAGACAAATAGATAAGGACTAAGAGCTGAACCTTGGTGAATCCCTACCGTGATAGGAAAATACCTTGATGTTCCATTACAAGCTTTCACACATGTGGTAGCCCATCATACATATCCTTGATTACATTAACATATTTTAATGTTATCTTTTTCTTCTCAAGAGTCCGCCATAAGACTTCTCTTGGGACTCTATCATACGTTTTCTCAAGATATATGAACACCATATGTAAGTGTTTCTTCTTTTCCCTATACATTTCCAAATTGATTTATAGAAACCTTGGCCTCCCTCCTTAGGCGATGTTCGATAACTCTCTCCCACAACTTCATAGTATGACTCATGAGCTTGATGCCTCTATAGTTTGAACATTTCTGGATATCTCCCTTGTTTTTGTAAATAGGCACAAACATATTTTTCCTCCAAGCATTAGACATCTTATTTGTTTGAAGAATCCTATTAAAAAAATTGGTCAATCATTTTATTGCCACATCTTCCAAGCCCCTCCACACTTCAATAGGGACGTCATTAGGTCCTAAAGCTTTATTATTCTTTATCCTCTTTAAGGCCTCCTTAACTTCATGTGTATTAATTCTGCGCACAAATCTTCTATTCAAATTATAAAAAACGTTCTCCAAATCCATCTCACTCTTGTCACTTAAATCTTCATCCCTTACCAAAAGTTTTTGATTTTCATCTTTGATACATCTAACCTGGGTGTGATCTTTACTCTTCTTATCCCTCATTTTTCCAAGTTTGTAAATACATTTCTCCCCATCCTTGCTCCCAAGATTTTTATACAAATCGTCAAAAATTTTGCCTCTAGCTTCCCGCATTGCTTTCTTTATATTTTTCCTCGCTACTTTAAACTTTTGCAAATTCTCATCATTGGAACATTTATGCAAAGATCTAAAGCATTTCTTCTTTTGTTTAATAGCCTCTTGCAACTTTCCATTCCACCACCATATTTCCTTAGTAAGAACTTTGTTTCCTTTGTTTTCACCTAGCACTTTCCAACCCACATTTTGAACACACATAGCCATCTTATTCAATATTTCATTTGCTTCCCCAATAAACTCCCACTATCTTTCACGCAACATGTTTTCTTTAAACACTATTTGTTTCTCCTTCTTTAGCTTCTACCATCTTTTCCTTGAGTTTTGAGCCTTCTTCCTCAAATTAATAACTTTGTTGAACCTAACCTCTAGAACTACCAACTTATGTTGTGTCGCCACACATTCTCTAGGGTATACCTTACCATCAATACACAAATTTCTATCTTCCCGTTTAGCCATAAAGAAATCAATTTGACTACAATTTTGACCACTACGATACGTGATAAGATGAGACTTCCTTTTCCAAAAAAAAGTGTTCGCTAGCATCAAATCATAGGCCAGTGCAATGTTCAAGACATCTTCTCCAGTCTCATTTCTCGTCCCATAGCCAAAACCACCATGAATTCTACCAAAACCTCCACTATTTTTACCAACATGCCCATTTAGATCTCCTCCTCTCGTGGGATCCCTCTCAGAACCTCCTCCAAGTCTTCCCAAAATTGGTTCTTTTCATCTGATAGTAGTCCAACTTGGGGTGTATACACACTAAGGATATCTAAAATTAGATCCCCCACTACAAGATTAATCATCATAATTCTGTCCCCTTTCCTTTTGACATCAATGACTTTATCTCTGAAACTTCTATCGATCATAATTCCAACCCTATTGCGACTCTTGGTTGTACCGGTATACCACAACTTGAAACCGGTGTCTTCCACTTCCTTGGCCTTTTCTCCAACCCACTTAGTTTCTTGCAATCAAACAATATTCACTTTCCTTCTGGCAAGAACATCTGCTAACTCCTTTAGTTTACTCGTCAATGTTCCTATGTTGCAGCTTCCCAATTTCATCCTAAATCCCTGAGTGGTGTTTGCCCGCCACGCTCGCTCATCTACGTGTTGGGACCCTTGCCTTTTTATCACAAAATCCGGGTGACAACTTGACGCCTTACCTTTCAGCATGAACTCTAGTTCACTTATCACTACATCCTGGGATCGATGTAGTGCCTTGCCTTGTGGCAAGGACCCTAGCTCATTTTTCGATACATTCGGGATCTGATGTAACGCGTCGCTGTAAAGGGTACGCCCCAACGAAATATCATAAAGGTTCATCACATAAAAATAACTAATTTTTTACGGCTGATTCGCAACCCCTGACGCCAACCCTTCTCCTTTATCCTGAATTGGGACAGACCATGAATGGAAACACACGTAGGCGGAGTTGGACAATAGGATTAACATTAAGACAAAATCTAAAATAACTAAATCTATATTCACAATTAAAGATATGAACTCTTGGTTTCGATCCTGTTAGTAAGAAGTAAAATGAACCTGCTATAGAAGAAAAATTTGTGTTATGATGGCTTGAAGATGGGGTTTGTGTCCAAGATAATAAACCCTCTGTAAAGTACTCTAGCTTCCTATCCTTCTTACGCTAGCCAATAGGCAGTGTGGTAATAATTTTAATTTCTTTACTAAGGATCCGTTTGATAGAAAAGAAAGAAATACGATGGATGAAAATATTAAGGTGACAGTAAAAGGTGAGAAATAAGATGAAAATAAAAAGTATTGCTTGACAAACACTTATAAGTAAGGATCCTTAAAAGACTATAATATAGAATGATTTATAATGATTTTGATTGGAAAACTTATTGTGCAATTTGGACCCTAAAAAGTAATATATAAAATTTGTTCTATTCTATATTTAAGATTTGAAAGATATAAAGAGAGAAAATATATTATAAATAATAGTAAAAATAACCCATGTATTGTTGAATAAATGAAAAGGTAGATTTTTGATGAATAAAATATATGATAAAGGAATAAGGATTAAATTTAATTAGTTGAGTACGTAGAACATACAATATAAAAAAAAGGAGATTTGAATTTTGATTTACCACATGCCAGGTAACCAACTTTTTCTATTAGACTCAACTCTCAGACAAGTGTCTTGATTCATGTAGTTCGGAAAATCAACCAAAAATTGCCTAAAATGATTTTACCTCAAGTCTCAACTTTCATCACCTCTTTACGAGTTTTAGAATTTAGAATATGCAATTAACGAAAGAATAAGATTGCTTCCATGTTTTCAAGTAGGAAGTAACAAAAGAATATCCAGTTAAGTACCTAAGCAAACAGTTAGGAACAATCAGTTGCTAACTTGCGTTACAAATGACAGCATTTCATATACTTAAAATCCTAAGTAGATTGGAATTTATATTTTATAATGCAGTTTTTTTTTTTTATTTGCTCAGCAATTTTATAATGCAGTTTGATGCCCTGATACTGTGAAAAATTGTTGGTTTCAATCAGATCAGATCTCTTTTCCAATCGCTCCACCTGGATTCAGTGGGAATTTAAATCTTCATAACTGTTCTCCAGTCTGCAGTCATAAAAGATGTTATTTCCTATAATCATAAGCTCATTGAAAATGATATAATGATTGGTTCAGGAAACAAATACATACCAACATCTCATGGTCTCCCATTATTTCTTCTATCAACTCCTCCAGTCGTTTATTAGCACTGTTGGGAACAAGCGCCGCAAATGCAGCTGGTTTTAGTTCTGCATAACATAAACTCCTAACTGTAATGAACATGTGAAATCTGCCAAGACTCAGAATGATTAAGAAAGAAAGATTTCATCATCTTCAACAGATTCTAAGGGCATAATTCAGGATGTGGTCACATGTTTGTTACCAGTTTCAGGGAAAGAATCTATGAACATCATCATCTCCTCTCCACTTAAACCAGATAAGAAACATATCCGAGGAAGTGACTTGGCTATCTGCAAGGCACAAAATACTGAAACATGCAGAGAATTGAATATAATTCAGAAGTTAAGGAAAAGGATTGTCATATGACTGAATGAAATATCAATATTTGTATATCACCTTACTCCTTCAGCAAAGATAAGTATTGTTTGTGAAATGCTGAAAGTGCCCAGGTGCATTAGAAGCATCTTTATTAAAACATATATTGCTGTAAGGTTCAAGATTCTTGTGCTCACAAAATTAGAGGCGAAAGGAGTGAATTCTACACATCTTTTATATTATAAAATCCTACAATATTGTCAACATAACAATTCATACAAAGAAATGATATATCTGTATGAAACGTCAGGCTGCAATTACAATGGTCAATTTTTTTGTTAACGCATTCTTTTCGGCTATTTATTATCACTATTAGTACAAATGAGTGGATTGAGAGAGCAGATGTTAGATGAAAGTAATATCAATAGCCGCTCAAAACATTATACCTTGACCTCTTCTAAACTGGGTTGGGTTGTATGCATTGCCTCCCAAAGTGAACGTGTAATCATGTCTTCAGTACAATAGATGACCTGCAACACAAAACATTCATTTTCATTTTTTTTGCAATGTCGCTTCCTTAATTGCTTGTGCTATGTGATTTACTCAAATTCCTAGTAATTTTTTGGATGGTGATGTTTTCTAGGAAACATAATCTTGAAGCAATGGTCTGTTGAGAACTAAGAGATTGCATCATCTACGTCAAAGAAGGCCGGCATGGATTATATCAATTAGTTATGACTTGGAAACAATATCCGGCCATTTAAGTAGTTTGTTCAATCAAACCACTCATTCTGATCTGATAATGAAGCCCTCAAAATATACTTTCATTCTCAAATAACACATTCTCTATGTTGCTTACTCAGATCTAATAAAACTAGAAGGTATCAGGCCTAAGCCGAACACATGCAAAAGCCATCTTGTTATGCAGCATATGCAAGAAAAAGTTTCCTTTTACTAGTTATTGATCCATAATACTGTCCAACAAAAAATAGAGGCTAAAACTACTTGGTTTTTATAAATATACTGTGTAAGCAAAGTTATAAGAGCAGCCGGCTATTATTCATAATTTTGTAGATTTCTTGTGGACAACGGTATTACTCACTATAAGGAGTGATATCTTAGTCTAAAAGCAAGATATGTCTGGTGGAAATAATAATAAAATACCCCCCCCCCCCTTCTCTCTTTACTAGAGGATATTTACTCCAGACAATAAATGAGACGTTACCTTCAGGAATTCACCATCCAACTCTTTCAAAAGCTGTTGAATCTGCTCAAGATCAGGATGCACATTATACTATGAAAGGCATATTTGAAAGATTATTAAAAAAATATAAGGCCTAGACAATTGAATGCTAACATCTAAACTACAATGTTTCACCAAAAAGAAATATAAAGTACAATATCACTGGATAATCATCATAAGCTGCTTGACTATATTAGTATAGTAATTTACTGTAACTATAATAAATTAAGAAACATTAGGGTAACCTTCATGTTCTAATTATAACATTCACAGGATTTTCAGTAGTAGTAAAAATGGCAAGAAAAGCTACCATCGATAATCTGGGTTAGGGTCATCAAGTTGAAAGCACAAACAATAATCAGACCAAAGGTTGGTTAGAAATTCGAGTACACCGAATGACCACTACTAATAGAAGCAGGGACAGAGGAGAGATCAAGCACAGGAAACAGCACAAGGCATTGTAAATGTTTTGTTTTAAGGTAAAATCTTTTAAGACATATGAAGCTACCACATTATTTCTTTACAAGAACTATTATATCCTATTAAATGGATCAAGGTAAGATCACCTTCAGAGCTTCATCTGCTTCAAAGCCCAACAACAATAAGGCCTGCAAAATGAAAGAAACTTTTGTGTTTGACTACATATGAACTCAGAGCAAAATTACCAAGTTTCTGACCCTAGTCAAGATAGAATGAAATGAACATCCACAAAAAGTCACCCAAATTAAATTTTCAAAGCTAAATAAATATGAAGTGAAGACAAAATATCATCCATCTATGGAAGTGATGTGTCAAATTACAACAAGTGATAGAAAACAACATGTTATTCAATCATCAAAACTAACCATGACTTACAGGTGGACCATATATAGGATCCTCCTCATTCAAAGGAACAAATTTTGAGTCTTCAACCAACTCATTAGGAAGTCCTGCACCATGGAAAAAAATTATTTAAATAAAAGCTTGTAAGACCCATGAATGAAAATTATTTTTTAATTCCATTTTTTATTTATAGAAATTTCACAAGTAAGTCCAGCAACTCCAATTCCAAATTTAGCATCAATTATGAGTAGGTGGTGTTGACATAATGAAGTTGATTTGGAAAAATGGGTATGAAGATGATGATAAGATTGAAAAATTTACCTTCAGAGGATGCTCGATGAATGTAGTTGAACTTAGAAGAAGAAGAGTTGGAGTTGAAAGAGGAAGAATAAGACACTGAAACCGAAAAACATGAAGGAGGAGCCATTCGCCCGTGACAGCGCAACCACCGATTCGCTGAGAATCCAATGGCAGTAGCAGATGACATGATTTTGCTGCACCAAGTTTCTCTGTTTTTCTTCTAATATGCAGATAATGATACGTTTACATTATTATATAGTGATAAGAAAATCACGTCATAAAATGATTGATGTACGTGTAAAAGGGTTTTACTTAAATTCACCTCAACCTACATATAAATTAAAATCTAATAATAATAATAATAATAATAATAATAATAATAATAATAATAATAATAATAATAATAATAATTTATATTCTATATTAATAACAGGTGTAATTGTTTAAATATTTTTTGATCTATTATTTTATTATTAAACATTTATGTAAACCCTTTATTTTTTTACTCTTTATCATATCATTAAAATCATTGCACTTAATATTATTTAAACAAATTAAAAATATATATTTCAATTAAAAAATATTATTTCTTTGAATTAGATATAATACTCGCTCATATCATGCAAAATTAATTATGTTAACATTTTAGTTATTTAATTTTAATTAAAAAATTCTAAAATAGTTTGCCATTTACTATACATATATTTTTGGACATAAAATATTAACACTTCCAAACCACTATACAAATTTTAAATTTTAAATGATTTAAACTAATTTAAATTTATTTTGTATATTAAATTTAGATTAGCATACACTTGTTAGTTGTTAGTATATTAAAATTATTATGCTATTCTGTATAAAATATTTGATGGAATAATTAATGTTAATTTTAATTAATTAAATTTAAATTTTTTCAAATTATTTTTAATATAAAATTAGTTTTAAAAAAAATAATATCAATGTTAACATTATTATAATTCAAATTAATATGTTTTCTTAATTATTTATTCAATCAATATTTTTTATTTTTAATTTATTTAAATAACTAAAAATTTAAAACAATATTAAGTAAGGAAATATTTATAACTTTACAATAAAATAACTTGAAATTAGTAATCTTTTACAAACTTGTCAGTTATAAAAAAAATTTATAAAAAAAAAAAAAAACATGAAAACTTAGAGCCAAAGAAATAAAAATTAAGAATTGCAAAACTGCCCATAGGGTGTAAGCACAATATGAGGTGTAAGCAATTAAAATCACACAATATGAGGTGTAACGTGTGAGCAATTTACATCTCAGCATTTTACTAAAACAGTATACATGCATGCAGACACGAAATTCTGTATATGAATAGTTCTTTTCTTGCATGGCCTTGATTCAATCTCATTTTATAGTTAATAACACATGCTGATCACTTAATTCCTTCTCTTTATTGCATAACAATTTTGTATCCTTTTGCTGGTATAATTGCACTGAAGGTGATTACAACTCAGCAACCAATTTCTCCGCATCAGCTCTAGATTCTGAAAGGGTTCCCTGAGTCCACCTGTTCAGCATTTCTAACGAAGCCTTCGGCTGATCCATCGGAACCATGTGACCGGCATCATGGACCTGTTTTTTTTTTTTTTTTTTTTTCCTCAAAAATATAAAAGTGAATCATGGTCATTTACCAAGCCACAGGGAAATTTGGTAGGTAAATGGAGTATTTCTTGATAACATTGATTAACTGCTTAGGCAGCAAGGACAAGTTTGTACTTGATTTTGTATGGCGTGTGTTTGGGAGGGGCAGAGAGAGATACCTTAAGGAAACTTAAAGGTCCATAAGTCTTCAATAATCCAGCTTCAGAGTCAACAACTGTGAAAGGAACTTCGGATGAGGCCACAAATTCTTGCTGGCCAGACCACTCCATGGCATGAACCCATTTTGAATTACCTAATCATTGAATTCATACCACCAGGAAAAAGAACATCAACACATGGCATTGAAGGGTCTAAAGTATGAAATATTAAAAGCATAAACTCATACCAAGCCAGTTGCAGATGAGATCAAATTCCCCAGCATACACAAACATATTGATTCCATCCTCAAGAAGGGCAGGAATACCAACTTCAAGATTCTTCATCCAATCCACCAGCATAGCCTGATAAACTGTAGAACTACAAGACACAAAATCAATATCTCCAACCCCTAGTGCATCCCGTACAGACTTTTTGTTCAAGTATTTCTCCATGTTCGAAAAATCATAGCAAAGGCTCCCCTCTCACTTCTTTCTGATGTCATAATACTGCACCATAAGTATACAATTGCCGGTTAAACTTTTTAATATGCCTGTGTTCCTTCAAGACCATGCACAATCTCCATAAATGTCAAGACATGAATTTATTCTAACTAACAAGCAGAATAAATGCTTAAAGTTTCTCATTCAAAATATATTCCCCTAAAAAAGTAATAAAGAGTTACAGAGCTGGCTAGGATATTGGTCAATTTTCCACATGCCTATTCACATTGAGGAAAATGTTTCACACATTTAATCACGAGCTGCCATCAGATAAACTGGTTACTTCAACCTCATATAATGTTGATATTTATTTATTTTTCAGAAGAAAGTATTTTGGGAAGCAACACCAAAAGTAACAGGTATCAACAATTTGTTCAAGACAATCAAAATCCATCTTCCCTCTTCGCTTGACAACAAACTTTTTAGATTGAGTGATTCATTAACATGGTATCCGAATTTATATGAACAAAAAACCTGTATTTCGACCATGATTCATGCTTAAAGGGCTCCCACATAAGAGCTTCTTCTGTCTGAGTTAATTTTACTCCGTCAAGTCGGCAACATAAAGTACTAATAACATCTCTACCAGAAGAGGAAGCAATTGTGTTACCCACATTGATATCACCAGCATGTGACATGATGGAATTGAATATTGTATTACAAACAAAATATGAAGCCATGCATGTGATTTTTCCATCAGTGCATGAAAGGATTAAACCAAATCTTAGGCAGAAAGGTGATAGAAACTAGCCAATCAGAAGGACCCAACACAAGTGGGAGCACAGGTTTACTAAAATGCCACATGATTGCTGAAAGTTAAAAAACCAGTATTTCATATAATTTTCAAATATTTCAAATCACAGTTAAATTACCACATAATTTTATTGCCATTTCGCAAGCTGGAACCATGACTTTGTTGATGCGATCATAGTCAGCCTGCTGAATTATGCCCATCTCCAGCGCATAATCTTTATAAGCTTCATACTGAATCCCAGGATCGGTAAGCCCATTACCAATGGCAAATCCCTGTTCAATCACTTCAAATTAGCCAAGCAAGTCTTCTCACCATTCAATGCATATGTAAAACATAAGAAAGTAAGAATGGGTCACTATGCAATATAACAGACCTTTAGGTTTATATGAATTCCTTCTTTAGCTTTGTTTCCCCTACGGACGAGCTGCAAAAGCTGGAATATAATGTCCAGCATATGATTCACCCGTAATAAAAAAAGTCATTTTTTTGCATACTCAGGATGTTCAGCAAAGAAGGCCTGCAGGGTAAAGGGAAAACTTGCTAAGCCAAGACATTACTGGTGAAGCGCAGCCAGGTGTTCTAATCAAAATCAACAGTAACTAAGCGTTGCTTAGTTTTGGTTTTCTAATAAAAGCAACTTAGAAAATAAATATAATCCTGGTAACTAATGAAGAACACTGAACTACTGTTCTATAACTAATATTTAGAGAAAATACAGCACAAGTACCTGTAGAAAGTCATAGAGGTCATTGCTCACACCTTCTTTATCATGGCGAATGTCGCGCTTGTCAGTACTGTAACTAAAGCCAGTTCCAGTTGGTTGGTCAACATACAGAAGGTTAGAGACCTGAAAGGTCAGCAAGCAATTTATCTAGTCCCATGCAAGATAATAATGGCGTTGAAAGGCAACGAAGGATATGAGGATTACCTTGTCCCAACCATATTTATTCCACACAAGGGACATGTTGTTAGCAATTTCGAAAGGGCCATTCTCATAAAACACAGCCAATTCACTGCTGCAACCGTGTCCCCCAGTCAACCAAATCACCACAGGATCCTTCTTGCTGTTCCTTGATTCAAAGAAAAAGTAGAACATCCTGCACCATTCAACCCAAAGTCACAACTCAGAAGTCACAAATAATAAATAACAAAACATATTAAGGATTTGCAGCATCTACCCTGCAACTGACAGATATTAATCAGTAAAATAAAATTGCTATAAGAGAAATAACTTCACATATTAAGGATTTCTCTTATATCAATCTTATTTTACTTGAATAACTTCACTTTAACTCATCTAAAAAAATCACTTTAACTATATTCTATAGTCTATATTTTTTTTAAAATAGTATGAAAAATTCACAAGGTAGTCAAATTACATTCTTCTCATCATTAATTAACTAAGGAAATAATTGAATTTTAATTTTTTTTCTATACCTTTTCATTTTACATCTCTCTTCCTTCTACCTATATATCTAGCTCGCACTCTTTTATTAATTAGGTGCAAGAGCATGATAAACATTACCGAGAACAATATTTTCATTTAGAAAAAAAAAAATTGTTATTGCCTAGCTGACGCCATCAGGTCAATAAATATAAATGTTTTAAAGACCGGTGATCAAAAGGACAAAAATTAAGCTGTAATTCTTTTATAGTTTAATGCTATGATTAGATGACTTGTAAAAAATTTATACTATCACATAAAAAAATTTATACTATCACATAACCTTTTTTCTCATTCTTTTAATAGCTTTTAGCTTATTTTTATGAACTGGGATTAAAACTTAAAAATGACTTTAACATAATACAGAAAATAGTACATGCAACTCTTGTCACGACGTGTAGGATAAGTTAAGGATCTTTAAAGACAACTACCTATGGATAATAAGTTCATGATCTCTTACCATAAGTAAGTTCAAGGTCGACTCAACATATTTTTTGGGTAACTTAATTTAAGATGAGATCTTACAAAATAATTAGGGACCTTAGAAAAATAAAAAGTTTTCTTCTTAGAGAATTCCAACTCCATTCACCAACGAAAAAATACACCTTAAGAATCACCGGAAGCATTAGATGAATAAATAATTAAAAATATATAAATATTAAAATTAAATGACTTTTTGAAGCCTATTGCATGAACTTGGACTGCCTTAGTCTTGTACAGCCAGTATACCTTAAAAACCATAACAAGATCAAATTGTAATGACCATTCTAGCCTTCGAGAGATGCGGTAGGATACTACAAATGGCGGTGTAGCAGCGGGGTTTGACTGTAAATTCCACCAATTATTATTCATATGATTTATAAAATGATTATTATAAGACAACGCTATAAAATAATTTTATAAGTGCATAACAGATTTTTCCTTTTAATTACGTATTTTAAAATATGTAAAATTAAGTAATACTGCCATGAGAATTTAACCTTTTGCTTTACTCATATAGTATTTTTATAACCATTATAGCGAGGGTTTTTTTATTACTCCCCAATAAAACTGCAATGTATCTATACAAATTTTAATTTTTTAGCCAGTTGCAAAACTAATCCTCACATATAATAAATTAAAGTTAGGGAATGAAGATTTAACAATTAAATAATATTAACTTCGAAGAGTGTATTTCAAGCTGATGACCTCATTGTAACTTCCTTCTTATTTCTTCTTTTACATGAATCCAAGTACATGTCCCCAGTAATATTCTTATTCAATAAATCTGTCTTGCAAACAAAATACTTGGAAATTTCTCAAAAAAACTTAAACTGTTCAATGCAGAGTCTGTGAAAAGTTATGCTATTATATACATGTCTGAATACGAAATTTGACAATGACGATAAGTTTAGTGAGACTATATGCTGGCTCTGTAAAATGATTGGAGTGAGCGAAAGTTATAATCTTTTTCAAACGTAGGGATCATCACTCTAGTTGATGGTGAAACGATAAGAATGCTATTGGATGTAAAGACATGGGTGACTTTTTTTTTTTTTCGGTCCAAGAGGTTAATTTCCCTTGGTACAAAAATCAGACAGCAAGACTAGACTAGACATGAAATTCTAACATATTTAAACCGCTTAACTTGACTGAACACCGTGATGAATATTTGAAAATGAATTATTACGAATTAACAGACTTCAATAATTTTTTATGTTGGTTTGGTTCTGTGAAATATTAAATGTGTACATCAACCGATCAACGTTTTAAAACACCCACACCAATTGAGGTTAAACAGCGTATCTAATCAAAAACTTTAACACATTTTTTTTTTTTACATTTTTAAATATATTCTTTATTATTTACCACAATTTATAATTTTATAATTTATACAAAACATTTTTAAAATCTTACTTTTATTTAATAAATATTAATCATGGTCATTTAAAATAAATTTAACTAATAATATGTTTGTTTATCATAATCTATTTATAACACTCCTCAACTGGGAATCCGGGATGGCAGTGTAAATAATGGAGAATTTCTTCTGTTAAGAAATCGTGGGATACTTTTGAAAAAAAAAAATATTTTTTCTCACCAACTACTTCCTCACAATTTTTTTTAATTACATCTATCATGCAATGTAGTATTATTGTATGTTTATTAATAATTTCCTAATTTCTCTTAAAAAATACTTCCGAATCCGAAATTAATTAACTAATGTTATACTTGGCTCACTTCTAAATATAGTATGCTTAAAAAAGAATAGTAATTAACACCAAACAACAAATGAACGTAAATTGTTATTATATTTAGACGATTAAATAAAAAAGCTCGATCAGATACAGGAACAAATCTATTCCCACTAGCTACGAGAGGGAATAACTTATTTGACTCGTCAGCTTGATAAAGCGGACTTTGAAAATTACAATGCATGCAGACAACTGCAAACACATGTAGAACACAGTGCCTTACAACTGTCTAATAAAACAAAAGCACAATAACAAAAAAATTATCTAGACAGAGTCCTCTAAATAATCATCAAACATTTATACTTCTATGTGGATCTGCAAACTGCAGATGCATCTTCCCCCTCCATGACTTTCGTTTTCACATTTTCTGTATACATCCTACACAAACACGTATATAATCTGTCAGTTCACGTCCGATCCCTTAATAAAATACAATTAGAAAAACTTCACATGAAATGAAGACTAAAATATTTTTAATAGTAAAAGAATGTTTCATGACATGAATATTGGTTTCAAATGTAAGATGTTAACCAACAATAAAATACTAATTAATGTATGTGTATGAAAGATGAATTAATTACCATGTGGGGGTGTGAAGAGAAAGTGCTACCTAGTAGTGGTAAGGTGGAGGGGGTGATTTGTAGTAGTAGTGTGGTGGAGGTGGAGAGTGGACTGGGGGAGGAGGAGAGTGGTAAACTGGGGTGGGAACATGGGGAGGGTAGGTGTGAACTGGTGGTGGAGGTGATGGGTATTTGTAGGGCTTCTTTGGTGGGGGTGGAGGAGAGTGGTACACTGGGTGAGGGTGAGGGTAGGGTTTCTTCACTGGAGGAGGAGGAGATGGGTACTTGTAGGGCTTCTTAGGGGGTGGTGGTGGAGAGTGGTAGACTGGGTGTGGGTGAGGGTAGGGCTTCTTCACTGGAGGTGGGGGAGATGGGTATTTGTAGGGCTTCTTTGGTGGGGGTGGTGGAGAGTGGTAGACTGGGTGAGGGTGTGGGTAAGGTTTCTTGACTGGAGGTGGTGGTGATGGGTATTTGTAGGGCTTCTTAGGTGGAGGTGGAGGGGAGTGGTACACTGGGTGTTGGTGAGGGTAGGGTTTGTGGACAGGTGGTGGGGGAGATGGGTACTTGTAGGGCTTCTTAGGAGGGGGTGGTGGAGGAG
>PYAF01002563.1:1815982-1831926 GCA_007407185.1 Glycine tomentella
GGTTTCTTGACTGGAGGTGGTGGTGATGGGTATTTGTAGGGCTTCTTAGGTGGAGGTGGAGGGGAGTGGTACACTGGGTGTTGGTGAGGGTAGGGTTTGTGGACAGGTGGTGGGGGAGATGGGTACTTGTAGGGCTTCTTAGGAGGGGGTGGTGGAGGAGAGTGGGAAACTGGGTGTGGGTGAGGGTAGGGGTGTGGGTGAGGGTGAGGGTGAGGGTGAGGGTGAGGGTGAGGGTGAGGGTGGGGGTGGGGGTGCTTCACTGGAGGTGGTGGTGATGGGTACTTGTAGGGTTTCTTTGGTGGGGGTGGTGGAGATGTGTAGTGGTAAGGAGCCTTTGGTGGAGGTGGTGAAGGAAATGGAGGAGGAGGAGATTGGTAGTGGTAAGGCTTCTTGGGTGGTGGAGGAGAGGAGTAGATGTAGTTGTTTGCTGAGATTTCAGATGGGAGGCTGAAAAGGATTATGGCTAATGCAAGAGTTATAGAAGCAGAGGCCATTAGTGACCCCATTTTATCCCAAGAACGTTTGGTTTTGGTTATGCTCTTAAGGGTCCTAGTGCACCTCCTTTTATAGTTGTTTCTTTACCGTTTAACTCCAATCAAGAACTAGGAAATTAGTAAGTTTAGTTTACTTTTCACTTCGAGACTCACCTTCTTGGAAACACGATGTTATGTAGTAGTGCTGTCTTTGAATTGTTGGCTTGGTATTGACTTTCTTTATTAGAACAATGAGACACGAAACCCTTTTTTTTGGAACACAGATTTGGAATGGATTATCATATTTATACACCCCATATTTTATAGACTTTATTAATTAACATTCATTCTTTTTATTATATTATATTTATATTTTTCTATTCTATACATTATATCTCTCAATCGTTGGTGTTAAATAAGTTGTTGGAGCCAGTTCGTTTTGAAGCTAGGCCCGGTAAAAATTAATAGTTAAATATGGTTAAAACTTAAAATAAGCGTTTGAATTAATGGTTGTCATAAATCTTGAATTACAAATTTACAATGTGTACATGTAAGAAAAAAGTTAAAGAAATAACCCTGCTGCTGCAAGCTAGTCCAGACTGTAGCTAGGCAGAAATGCTGACACTACCTTTATTTTTCTTTGCGGTGGTGGAAGAAAAGACAAAAATCTGATTTAATTATTATATTGTTTCTAACATTGAAACATCACTCTGTGCTAAACATGCAATGCATGATTTTAGGTATTTGTCTTCGCAAATTATTTATTCCTATAGACTTTTTCTCTTAAATGATTTTTTATAATTTTTATAAAATATTTATATTTATTTATTATTTATTTGTGTCTTCACGATTTATTAATGAAACATCACTCTGCTACATGCATGATTTTGGATATTTGTCTACGCCAAATTCTATTTATTCCTATACTTTCTTAAATGATTTTTTAATTTTATAAAAATATGTATTTCTTATTTTGATTTTTTTTATTTAGTTGTTGCTTTACTATTATTTTATTAAATAGTGACAGGACTCATATAAATTGAAAAAGTAATTTAATATCATTTAAATAATAAGAGTTAAAATGAAAATTTTACAATATATGAAGAATTTATATAAAAATCTAAAAGTTTATAAAATTTAAAATAATGAGATGACTGAAATGAGTGTCACTTGAGAAATAATATCAATATTGTTTAAACGAAATTTATAGAAAAATTAAGATATCATTTTTTCCGCTTGATATAGTGATATCTAATTCCAGAATCTTGTACGGCTGTCTAAAGTGGTACGTGAAATAGGGGGCACATTAAACGATTTTTCATCTATCCCACACATTGATTATTGATTAAGTATTTATTAAACTATTTCTTTAGTACTAAAAAAATTATTCAAAATAATTATTATTTTAATTTTTAATATTTTTCACTTAAATCTTTTATAATATTAATAATATAGAGTATAAAAATAAAATATAAATTATTAATAATAAGGTTAGTTTTATAAATTCTTATTTTTTTATTTATGTAAAACAATCTAGTTAAGACGACAATTATAATATGTAAGAAAAATTTCTATAAATGTTTTTGTTTTAAGATTTATCCCGTATTTATTATCATTAAAAACTTTTGTACCAGTTTTATATTGTTAGATAAATTGTTTGTGTTAACAATAGGTAACAAATTTAACTTATACGGTTGTGCCTATTAAAATAGAAATAAAATTGTCATGTTTATAAAGATTTATATCAGTTAGTTAAATAAGAGTGTTTGAATTATTGTAAATAATTTGGTACTGTTTTTGATTCTTATGAAAAAAAACTCATGTTATTAATTAATTGTTACCAACATGTCTTAATTATCTCTTTTTATGCGTCAAACTTATCATTATTTAGATTAGAATAAATAGAACACTAAACTTTCAATATAAATATTTTAGATTTATATTAATAGCATGATATATTATATTAATAAATAACTTTGTTAATGTAAAAATTGATTATTAATTAATTATATTGGTAGTGTGATACATTTTATTGTAAGCAATGCACACATTGCAAATATCATGTTCTTCTACCATTGTAGCTAGCGTTGGAGGAATAATCATAGAATTCTTGTTTAAACTTAAAAAATAATTTTAAAATAAGTACTTTTATATAAGTGTTTTTTAAGAAAACATATAGGATTTATTTATTAAAATAAGTGAAAAATTATTTTTTAAGAAGAAATAATTTAAATAAATATACTAAAAAAATAAAAATTAAATAAACACTAATTTCAACAAATAAATTAAACAAACTATCTGATAGATAAAACACTTATCATCCACTAAACTGACTATACGTAATTTATAAATTCAGTTAAAAATACCTTGCGATGGTCGACATGTTTGGTTATTTTTTAGTTTTAGTGACTGTAGCAATGGTCTAATTAAAATAGTAATTATAATATTTTTTTGATAAATAGAAATCAAATATGATATTAAAAAATTTGTAACATTCACATATTCTATTTAATTAACTAAGTTAAATTTTTGTTGTTGTAAGAGTTTACATACAAACAATGTCAAAAGATAATAAATAAAGTTTTGAATTCGATTTTACACCTATAGATACTGTGTTATTCTTAAATTAATGTAAATGTAAATACTTAATTATTAGTGAAGCTTGTAATGAACTTTAGTTTAACCTCTCATCTTTATTGAGAAAATTGTACAACATAATAAAATTGTGCATCATATAAAAGGGGAAGTGGGAAGGCATCAACTTGGGAGATGATATACCAGACAATAATCTAAAGTGGAAAAACATTTAAAAATGGCAGCTGAATTTTCGTTGCCAGCTCAATGCAATGCATGTCGATGTTGACCTTTTTATATTTAATGACACTGTCCGAGTGTTATAAGAAATGAGATAAATATAAAGGCTTTCAATAAGATTCTACAAATTTAAATAAAACCTCACCTTATTTTTTTTGTTGGCCAAATATAAAGTTATTAAATCTGACCTATTTGATTAGTCTTTTTTTATTTATTTTTCACATTATCGATTATAGGAAGAAAAAAAAAATGTATTTTATGCTCCATTCCCGAAAGCACCGTTTCACGTGCCTATTGAGCACTTGTACTTATAGCTCACAGGAGTAGGCGAAGACTGATGAGTTATCCAAAGTATTAATATCTGTTTTCATTTTCCTTTTTTCTTGGGGACATGAAATTGAAAGGGAAAAAAATAATCAGACCTGTGATGTGACTTGATCTTTTTGTGAAGAGATCAGAGAATAATGAACAGCGCGGTAGAATAGTGAATGAAATATCCTAAACTCACATATTTAAGCCACTCGATTTTTTTTTAAAAAATCAAATCAAATTTAATAAATATTTGTAGGCTTAATTAACTTTTGATTCCAATAAAATAAGAAATTTTTTTATTTTAGACTTTTAAATATTTTTTTTTGATTTTAATTCTTTTTTAGTTACTGATGCTAAATAGAATGATTTAACAATGACAATAATAATGCATTGAACTTTCACGTCATCAATAATCTAATAGAATGCAAAAAGTTTATGTTTTAAATTCTCATCTCTTCAAAATAACTAATGACGTTAAATTCATTGATAAGAAATTTAAAAATATAACTACATAAAAGAATACTTATAATAATTTTGTCAGAATTTTTATTACTTGATAATTCTTTAGGCCGTTAATATCGTTGTTTTGTCAACAAAAACATTATTAATTGACAACAGTAAACAAAACAAAAAAAATAGAGGACTAAAATTAAAAAAAAATATCTTATTTTACAGGGGTAAAAAGGCATATTTAATAATTTATAAGACTTGGTCGATTTTAATATCCTTTTATCATAGGCTTAAATAATCTTTTAGTCCTATATAAAATAGGAATTTTTAATTTTAGTCATTCAAAATTTTTTGTTTTGATTTTAGTATTTTAAATATTTTTATTGATAAGTATTAATTTATTAGAATGTTAACAATATTGAATAATAAAAAAATTAATAATCATTAACTTATCACATTATCCAATAATTTAAAAATAATGTAATTTATTGGAAATGTTTTTCACTTATTTTTGTTTTTCTCTCTATCTCTCTAATTACCTCCTTTTTATTCTTCTTCAACTTTACATATTATTTTATTATTAACCTATTTTTACTCCTTTTTTTTTTCTATTTTCATCTACTCTATATATTTTTGTCTATTCTACCAAACACAACATGATTGATGTTAGCAAGGCAACATGCAATAGTTGGGTGCTAGAGGTAAGCGAAAAAGGTTAAAAATGGAAGCTGAAACATTTTAACCTTTCTTAAGTGTGATTTCACACCTTTTTTTTTTTTTTTTATCAGCGATTTCACACACTGGTAGGAAGGATTACATTGCTTGTGATAGCCACAGAAATTTTATAATTTCGCCTACCATTTTCAATGTGATCCAAAGCATGATGGATCTCATAAATAGTAGTATCGTGCTTTCAATTTGTCATGGTGACTTCCTTAATTTTAATTGGAGTTTTTAATTAATATTGTCAAAAAAAGTTTGGAGTTTTTAATTGTTATTCTTAATTGGTAATTCGAAGCCGGTCTTTTGTACGGGTTTTATCTTTTGGTTAAGATGGGTTATATTTGCTTGGTGTGTGTTGTCGATCGGTTTAATTGATGTTCTTTGGGTGGATGATGTTTTGTTTAAGACATTAAATATCGAATACTCCTTTTATTAGCTTTTATTCTATAAATAAATTTTTTTATTGATAAGAAATTTGATTGATATCCTTAAAAAATTTATTCTCTAATAAGGATTAATTAATTAGTTGTAAACTAATTTGATTGATATCCTTAAAAAATTTAAAACAAAGTATTATTATAACAAAAATATTATTCAAAAAAAAATAAGAAATAGAATATTTTATGAAAATTTTATTTTTCGAATCCTTTCATCAATTATCCACCGTGTTTTCCGTTAAATATAAAGTTTTTTTTTTACAATTTTTAAGTTAAATGTGCAACATGTCATTCATAGTTTTTCTTGAAAATGAGTTCATATTAAGAGTTATCATTTACTATGGCTATATAAAGAGACTGAACATCCGGTTACATTCATTATTTTCTTTTTATATCAAGTTATCAATTATTTGTCTTTTTTCTTTTATTTATTTCTTAATGTCATTTTTTCCCGACAAATATTAATTTATTACTTTTATTCAAAATACCAACTATAAAAATTCAAACTCTCTAATTTTTTCCTCCTCCCTTCTCCTCCCTCTTTCTTAATGTCATGAATAGTTATTCTTCCTATTTAATTAGCAAATCTGTTATTATATATATACATATTGCCTTGTCAGCATGATATGCGAATAGACACATCTTTGAAAATTACATTGCATACAGGCAAGTGGAAGTACATGGATGGAGCAGTGCCTTACAATTGTCCAATACAATAAGAACACGTACAATAAAAATAAATAAAGAAAATGCATTCTAAACAATAATTAAACACTGACGAAATATATGAAAAATTTCCTCTTATTCTATATTTGTGAAGTGCTTCGTTCCGTTCATGGCATTCTATGTTTTCAAACTTTCTGCTTAGATCCTACAAAAAGAAGTATATGGGTCTGTTAGATTATAAAAATTGTACACGAATAGCTTAACAATATATATTATATATAGTAGAGATTAAACGCTTTATACCATGAGTTCTGTTGTCAAATCAATAATATATACTTAACAATCAAATACTAATCATGATATTTTAACCAAGACATGCAGAAGTGGATTAGACTTTAGAGAAGAGAAATATTTTACCACAATGTTGATGGAAAAGTATTTTTTCACACCGCATCGGGGTGATCGATGAACGTAGGTTCGAGAAAGAGAGACAAAAAAGAAAAGAAATAGAGAAATAAAGAAAAATAATATGATGAATTATGTGATGAAAATGTAAAAGGGAGGTAAAAAAAAGAGAGTGTAAAAACATATATATCAAGCGTTACATTCAAAATTTCAATGTTAAAGTAGGTAATGAAAGATCAATTACCATGCGGTGTGAAACAAAAAGCACTATCTAGTAGTGATAAGGTGGAGGAGATGATTTATAATTATAGCAGTGGTCCATGTGGTGGAGGAGGAGGAGACTTGTGGTAGACTGGGTGAGGGGAAGGGGAAGGGTGCTTTTTGTGCACTGGAGGTGGAGGAGATGTGTATTTATGGTTTCTTATGTGGTGGTGGTGGAGATGGGTACTTGTAGGGTTTCTTTTTAGGTAGTGGTGGTGTGTGATAGATTGGGTGTGGGGGAGGGTGCTTGTGCACTGGTGGTGGTGGAGATGGGTACTTGTATGGTTTCTTTTTTGGGGGTGGTGGTGAGTGATAGACTTGGTGTGGGTGAGGGGGAGAGAACTTCTGCACTGGTGGTGGTGGTGATGTGTACTTGTATGGTTTCTTAGGTGGTGGTGGTGGTGGGGATGGGTACGTACTTGTAGGGCTTCTTTGGAGGTGGTGGAGGAGAGTGGTACACCGGGTTAGGGTTGTGAACTGGTGGAGGAGGAGAGTGGTACTTGCAAGGGTGTGGTGGTGGAGATGGATAATGATAAGGCTTCTTGGGTGGTGGAGGAGAGGGGTAGTGGTTTGCTGAAATTTTAAATGGGAGACTGAAAAAGATTATGGCCAATGCAAGAGTGAGAGAAGCAGAGGTCATTAGAGACCCCATTTTCCCACAAGTTTACTTTGGAGTTGGTTTTGGATATGATCATAATTAAGAAAGCTAGGCAACCCCATTTTATAGATTGTTTCTTAACCATTAGTATAATTTGGCATTAACCAACCATGTTGATAAGTTTACTCTTTCTCTGAGGCTACCTATACATGCATGATATTGTATAAGATAACGTAGCTTGGAATTACTATCTGTTATTGGTTTTAGGAGCAATATGCGTCCCAAAGCGTTTCTGGAACGTGGATTTGGATTGATATTTGATAGGCTGCATGCTAATTAAGAAGAGAATAGGAATATCTAGGGCTAGAAATATGACAGCACGTTGTTTAATTTTCTTAAATTACCTCCAAGGAAAGAGCAGATCGAATATATTATATTTAATTATCATTGATTTGTGTGGTTTGATTCTAAGTTTCTAGAATTGAGCTGATAAAAAAAAAAGTTTCTAGAGTTGGCATATTTCATTCCCGAATATTTTATTTTTTTTATCGTTTTCTTTTGGCATCTAATTCTGAAATCTTGTACGTATTGTAGCCTAAAGTTATGTGTGATTTGTAGGGCACTAAAACGACTCTTAATCTCTCGAATCAATAAAATATTTGATAGTTATGACTTATGAGAAACTACTCTATGGTACATTCACAGTTTGTTGCTTCCGCGGTGATGGCTTCGGAGGATGTGTATCGGTGGGATAAGGCTAAGGTGATGGCTTCATAATGTATTTTTGCCCATTAGGGGGTGTAAATGGGGTATAATCATAGGTCCAGTGATTTTTTGTTTTTGGGTATACGTGTACATAAACCTCTTGGCTATAGGTTAAGTTGCATTTATATCAAGTAAATGCTCCGTAACCTTTTGGCTTTTTGCAATTGGTACATCCTGTACCGTTGTTCATTTTAAAAAATTATATATTTAGTTTGCTTCTAAAAAAAATACAGTTGTTGCTTCCGCTGCCATTGCACTATATATGCAGTTATCAGGAAAACTTACCAATATATGACTTCTTGTACTACTTCGTAGTTTGTACTTTAAAAATGAGTAGATTTTGCACTTAAAATGAAGATAAACTCAAGCAACTGTCGGTGATTAATTCTTCCTGGTGAAATTTTTAAATTGAACTGGTAACTGCATGTCTTCAATTGTTACTATAAAGTAATATATTGGTCATTGCACAAATTAAATAAGAATAAATTTTTTCATATATAGACTGTTTTACACAAGAAACTCTATATATAAATTTTACTCACTCTTGCTATACAACTGTAATATTGAATTCACAAAGATCATTAATTATAGACTCAACTATACAAAAATTTATTCTAATAAATTCTGTATTATATATCAGTTCTGAAGTCAGATTAAGATCAAACGGGTCCTTTTCCTTTTTTTTAAGTAATTAAATTTTTAACTTTGGGAGGTGATTTTATTTTAAAGTCAAATTAAGTGTACGTCTTCGGACTATTAGATTTCAACCGTTGAGTAAATTTCCATTGACACTTTTTTTTTTTGTTTAGACCTGCAATAAAAAAAAATTATCATGCATACTGTGAGAAAATTCGACAGGAAATTCTACACGGCTTGTCTCAATTATCAAAGTATAACTTATATATTTGTTGGAACATTTAATGTTAATTTATTTTAAACTAAAATCTAAATTCATCATGATTTTTGACTATTTTAATGGACTCACCTGTTCTTCTGGCAATCATATGTGAATTCTTCTGGCAATCATATAAGTGTAGAAGGAAAGTTAGAAAGTGACATATCCGAAGATGGAATCTAACACATGCAACACCATTTTTATTTTTTACTCAAAGGAAAATGATGTTACAGTGAGTCTCACTGTTTGCAATACACATTCGTTGAATCTTGAATGTAGTAAAACTGACTTTTGGCACCCATCCAAGATATTTCAATGAATTTTCCGGGCTCTCAAGTGCCACTCCATTCTAAAATTGACAAAAGGAATTTAAAACATCCAAAACAATGCAATTAATTAAATGTAATACCACTAAGAAATCTATCCTTGTCATACAACATCAATAAATTAAAAGCACGCATACGAGAACGAAAGCTATGACAAGGAGACATGATTTAAATTTGTCGTATTTTTCTTCTTCTCATGTTTTTAATATTAAATTATCACAATTTAATTAACCAATCGAAACCATGGTATGGAGTTAACCCAGAGGATTCCACAAGATCAACGTGAGATCTGTTAGCAATCAGCACCTAATTAGCTTTAAGGTCAACACAAGCAGTTCCTTCCTGAAGCACATGGGCTGATTCTGATTGTCTTTTTTGTTAGAAAAGAAAAAAAAGAAAAATCCTCGTGGGCTTAGAGATAAGAATATTGATAATTCAAAATAAAGAAAATAAATTTAACAATGAGAAAAACTAAGTAGCAAATGAAAATGCCTATAATCTTCGTCTCTATGGTAGCCTATACTTAATTATTAATATATTATTACTCTTAAATTATATCATGCATATTGTTTTCTTATGCATGAGTATGAGTGAACTATATCATCTATATATGTATTCTTGGTTGAAAGTCTAAAATAAATCTAGGCATCAACTTGAGCTCTTAGTTGTCGCCTACGACGTCGTAGGTCGTATCTCTCTATGCATGAATGCGTCTAACTTGTCTTCATTTAGAGAAATTAAATACAATCTTAACAGGTCATTTAAAACAACTTAAACGGTTTAAAATCAATCTACATGTAATATTTTTTTACATTAATTATATTCAATTCTCATGGAGTCCTTAAATTCCTATATTAAATTCAAACTAAAATAGGTAAAATAACTTAAACTTGCTTTCTATGTTTTGGGATGTAGAAAGTTCCTTCCCTTTAGACAAAACTAGATTAGCACTCGTGCTTTTCACAATAAAAAACAGTAAAAAGCAAGAGAGCAAGTAAAAAAAAGTTGAAATAATGAAAAAAACTTGGGCCCACAATCATCATATAATATGACACGTGGCAAGAGTTAGACATATTTTATAATAGTAAACATGATTTTAACTAGTCTTAGATGATTGGTTAGCTCACTAAAAACCTGGCTATGCAAAATTATATCAAGTCATAGATTTAATTAATTAGATTGGATCTAATTCTGGAAAGGACCACGTACGTAACAATAAGTGAGATCTAAAGTAATTTTTAAGAAAAATATTTACTTTAAATGAGATAACTATTTAACAGGTCTTTTTTTTTTTTTTTTTATCAATATATGAAGTTTTTCACTTTATAAAAACTAATAATAAATATTATTTTGTTAATAAGCCTAAAATTTGTATTTTAATTATTTTATTCTTGAATCAGTAGTGCATGTGGAGATTCTGGACAAGTTGGTTAGCCAAAAATATCTCATAAACATTTTTTGAAAACTTTGTTATAAGCTTAAAAGTATACGTATCAAATAAATTTTCCTTGTAATAAAAATTGTAGAACACGATAAAAGCATAACAAATATGCATGGGGAAATTAATGGGAAGGTATCAATTAACTTAATTAGCCATCATACTAGTATTAGATTTTGGTTTTTGAACAACTCAATTTGCTTTTTAGAAAGACAGAAACAAACATCGAAAAAGCTGAAGATTTGTTCCCTTCTTTGAAAACGAGTTTAATAAAACGAATTAGTGGCATAGTACGTAGCCCCTGATCTAAAGGGGAAAATCAATTTATAAAAGAGATTTGTGCTTTGGAAGCCAGCTAAAGCATGTCGGTTGATTTTAAAAGGAGATCAAAGCATGTCGGTATTGACATTTAAAATAATCATTATATTTGTGTATAATATCAAACCTACCATTGGTCATTTGCATGTGAGACAGACAGGGAACCTTTTTCATGATCACGAGCCCTCATCAATATTCTTCTCATAAAATACTGGAGCAGGTGGTGACTAATCTAATAACAATGTAATGTAATCTCTTTCTTTTTTGTTTTTACTCGTTCCAAAGGAAATTAAAAGAAAATAAGGAATATTTGAGACTACAATTTGCAATGCAACTTGACCCCTTTCTCATGAATAGGTAAAGAATAATGACGATATAAAGTATACTCTTGAAATTGTAAATATCAAAAACAAATTTGGAAAACCAGTACATATGAAGAATTAAAAGTAAACATTTTTAAAAAATATAATTACATATTAATAAGATTTTATTTTTAATACATTCTCACTATAACTTTTTTTAAATTATTAATCAATAAAATATTTTCTTAAATATTTAAATTAATTTATGATTGAATGATAATGTAAAAAATAAAATACACTTCCATGTATTCTAGTTAAATTTTATTAAAATTAATAATAAATTTATAAATATTTTATATGAAAATTCAGAATATATATATATATATATATATATATATTAAAACACTCGTTTAAAAAAAAAAAAATACTAAAACACACTCATGTCTTGAAATTCTACAGAGACACCTATCAAATTGACTTTGCATGAGATTTTTTTGGGACTGTATTTCCGCTATTTTGAGACGAAAACAATTTCAAACCTTTAGCGGAAAGTAAAATTTTAGATCTTCTTACTCTAAAGTGATGAAGTTATTTTAGAAAGTAAACTAAATAATATTCGTTATTGATAAGAAAATTAATGCTTATTATTTTATACGTGTGTATGTATATGTGTATATATATATATAGACACACACTTGACGACATTTCGAGCATTAGACACTAGATCTACCAAACTACTTAGACGAAATGCTAAGGAAATATTTAAAAATCAAGATTGGCTTAATAAAACTAATGATTCTTTGTATAGTTTATTCTTGGTCCATATATTTCATCGTGCTGTGCAGACACAAGTTCTTAAAAGCTTGAATCGCGGTGTCCGCTTACTCCGCTAGATGGGTCAAATTAAGGCTCGCTATCTAGCAGCCAAAAAAATAAAAATAAAATAAAATTAAGGCTACTCATCTTAAAACCTTGAATATTGTCCTTACATCTATCTAATGTAGACAAAGAATTTGCTAATTTGTAAGTCCTGTTCGTAAAAGATTAAGTCACCCATAAATTATTAATATTCTATCACCTCAAATAATTTTTATCAAATTTTATTATTTTTTTTACAACAATAAATTTTACTATTTAAAAAATTACTCACTTATATATATTTTAATTTGATTATATCGTGAACAATATAATAAGTATAAAACCTTAAAATAATATCAAATTCTATTTTAATTCATTAAGGTTACCCACTTATCATATTTTACCTTATTACTTTTATGACACTACGTGAACATATGATAACTGATCCATTAATGAATTTAAAATAGATTTTAATATTATCTTTGAATGCAAATTTAAGTTTAACTTAATTTTATAAAATCTATTTGTAAGGCAAATATTACCTCTCATTTATTTTATTTAATTTGGTTATATTTCATACAATGAGTTAGTGCAAACATCTTATATAATTTTAGCAGAATAAAAAAATCCCGGGTTCATCGCAAAATTAGGGGGAGGGGATTGGTGGCTGGGATTGGACATCTTGAATTCAATTCTCAAATCAATACAGAATTAAAAAAAAATAGATAAGAAAAATGAATAGCAAAATCAGTGCAAATAAATCACACTTAAAAGAAAAGGCAAAATCCCTAAAATCAATAGAGGCAGACAACTTTATTTTTGTTTGACCTAGTCATAGTGCTCCTAGAGTGATGATGACAATTTTCATTAATAGCATGTTAGTTTTTTATAAAGTTAAAAAATACAGGTTTACCCTAGCCTTAATTGTGTTAAAATTTTCAAAGCTTCCAAAACTCAAGTTAATTTGTTACGTGTGAAACAAAACCTCAACCCCTGTTACTGGTTTTTTTTTTTTTTTTTTTTTGTCGGCCCTGTTACTAGTTTCTTCAAACAAGCCTTTTTTTAACAAAAAAAAAATCAACGTTTGAAGAAATTAATAAAATATTCCTCCATAATAAATACAGGGCATTATTTTCCTGCACTTTTAATATTGTATTTTGTACCTCCCATTACATCTCAAAATAGATTTTTTGAAATGCAATGGAAGATACATGATGTAATATTGACAGTATTTATATTTTCTTAATGAACTTTTTTAAATATAATATTGAGAGTGCAAGATGCGATAACCTACATAAAGAAGCTCACATTCCACGTTCGCAAAATATTCTTATACAAGCAATAAAAAAAACACAGATTTCTCCATAACTAGTTTTGAATGGTCCAGCTCCAAATACTCCTTGCAAGACCTCTCCTAAGTCCTAACTCCTAACGCAGTGTGTCTTCCCACATATTTTTTTTATAAAAAAAAGCCTGGCTTAGTTTGGGCCTAAATATGGATAAACTATTTTCCTAAAAGGGCCTTAGCATTGGACTTAAATTTCACATTCCAAATTTCATTTTTTTCATCCTGCTACTGAAATTAGAGTTTCGTTTCATCCACTTTCTTTGTAATGTTTTTTCTCGAGGCTTTGTTTGGATTTCTATTCAGTTTCAAATACATTATTCGATTCCCATTCGATTCGTTCCCTTTAAACCAATACCAATTGTGTTTCATTTGTTATATCTTTTCCCTGTAGCTTCTTGTAGATACTAATTAAAAAAAATTAGGGGATGAGTTTGTAGACCTGTACTGCTCTGGTGGCTATGATAACAGTTATTAATGAACATGTAAAGGACTGATCATATACATTGTTACATTCAGAATTCTTATGGGTTTTTCATGTGAATTGCGTATGAGTTTTAAGGTTTTGTCCCTTCTTTTTCAATTGGTGTTGTTAACACATTTTTTTTCCCGAGTATATATGTGTTGAATTAAGTTTTGTCTTAGTTTTTCACGCTGATGATTTGAGCATACAAGTTACCCTGGTCATAGTAATGCCTTTTTCATACCGATCTAAATACTGATTATAAAATGTTTAAATGCTTGTGAATATAAAATCGTCTTTAGTATTAGGGGTATGTGTTTAAATAGGAAAAGTCTGTGGCTAAAGGTGTTGTCGTGCATGTTAAATTGCTTTTGTAGTTTAATTTTCTGTTGTTTTGGTATAATATATCATGTGGTTGCTTGGTCTTTTCTTCTCATATGGTGATGCAATTTGCAAAAATCTTATGACACCTTTCTACACAGATGTTTTTGTGGATGAGAATGAATTTTCGGTGCTGACGACTTTGATTCTGCTTGATTTATTCCATGACTAATTGTGGTATATCCGTATATGCTAAAAGATTAAAGTTGGGATAATTTTTTTCATATCCATTTATTTAAATATATTTCTGAAATTTTTTCTGACTCATTTGGTGTGCAATTGTTTTAGCATTTCTGTTAGGACAGTTTGCTTGGATGCAATGGAATTATGACGGTGTTTAAAAGATTTTAATTAATATGGAAATTTTTTAAATATCATATGTGCATTCTAAAAAGTACTATTTTTTCTGTTAAATTCTATACACCATATTGTTCCTTAAAGATGCTGCAACGACCTGTTCCATTGTGCGTGCTTTTTCTTGCATTAGAACTAGAAACTCTGCATCTTGCATTTTTACATGAAACGTTTGCCCACTGCATAGTTGGAATAAGATTTTCTGATGCTTCACAATTCACATGATGGGTTCGACTCTGCTTTGCTTCTTGTTTATCCTAAGAAGAAAATGATTTACAGAGGCATGCATGTCTTGCCATATAATTAGGTACGGGGCTCTCATTATTTGAAGAAATCATGGTCGTGCTTTTTACCTCCTTTTAAATTCTTATAAACTAGTTTATTAAATTTAAAGGTGTCAATAAGTGTTGTTAATTGTTATCTGGCAGCATGTATATATTCTTACCTGGATTATCCTACTTTTCTTGGTACTTAATTACTTATTATTTCAATGCAACCAACTGCTGAATAAGCTCTTTACTCCCTTGAATATTAGATTCTAGGAAATGTACGTGTGATGGATCAACCTGCATTCGTATAAAAGTTCGGCATTGTTAGATAATGAAAGGGTCATATTTGTTTCTTACAGTCCTGATAAAACTAAATTCGATACTTGATGATATCTAGGACTGTGTTTAGCAAAGGTCAAAGGCATAATCTTTTATATATATATATATATATATATATGTTTTTCGTTTTTATAATAATAAAAAACCTTATTTGATACCCTTATCTCTCTCCGAATATAGAATAGACCATGAATGATATGAATGTCTTAATCAACGGGAATGCATTGTATCTAAGGTTGTATCAAATTGAGGTTATGTGTGCAGAATTTGTACCTATGATTCATTGCATTTAAGGTTGCAGCAAATTGAGGTTATGTGCAGAATTGGTACATATGACTCATGCATCTAGATGAAATTGGATTGAAGTTTCTATAAATATAACGTGAAGATCTCCTCATCCTTACAAACCAAAAGGCTACTTGTACTTGTTTACATCATCTTTTCACTATATTTTTTTATTGCCTTGTTTTTTACTCACATTATTTCAGGCAATGAAAGACAAAAAAAAAAAAAAAACATATTAATTCCCTGGATGGGGGGTACAGCATGTTTGTTTGACATTTTTAAAAGAAAAAGTCATGATAGATAATGATTATAGAAAAGAAAGAGATAAAAAATGTAAGATGATTATAAGAATTAGAATATGAAAAACAAAATTAAATTTTATATGGCTAAGGTTGAAATAGGCATGCATGTTGCATTCTAAATAAATTTTGAATTATCTATTATGGTCAGCCTAGTGATAAGAAATA
>PYAF01002563.1:1832026-1882155 GCA_007407185.1 Glycine tomentella
ATGCTAGGATATCTATACTTGGTGGTCCATTTGAATGTCTTTATTTGGAAGCCTGCACATCATAGCAACAATAATTAAGCTTTCTCTATTAAGGCAGATTAATAACATAAATGAAACTTGCAATGTTTTAGTATATGAATTATGTTTTTATTTATAAATCATTTATCTCTAAATCCTTTTACAATGGTTTTGCTAATATTTTTAGGTCAGTGTTACCTTTAAGTCCTTACATGTTATGGACTTCTTTTGGGCTTGCCATGTAATCCATGTGTTTCACCTACCAACTACTATAATATAAGGTCTTTCATGCCTACAACTACAAATATGAATCTAAACTAATTATACACATCTCTTACACTCTCCGACTTTGGCATAAGAGTATTTGTGCAGGTGATTGCAAGTTCCATTCTTCATTGAATGTCGTCGTTACTTGTCGAAATCCTCACCAGAATCCTCTCTCCATCCGCCATGTTCGAAAACACAACCGAACACAAGTGTAGTGTGACAGAGATAACAAAAGTGGCCACTTAAACTGAAGACATATATAACAAATACTTGTAAAATTATAATTATCAACAAACCTTGTTGTTTTCTACTTTAAAAACCAAAATTGTTGTGCTCTGATATTCTTTTCTTTAATCACAATCGCTTAACTCGTAACCACCACAATAGTTGCCAATAATCACACCTTCGCTAATCACCACGACCCACCCCCTCTAGACCACCATTTCCACTCAATCTCCGATATCCCTTTTTTCTTATAAAAAACACAAAACTCTAACTATTCTCTCCTTTTTTTTTTAATTAACCCTAGTCTCTTAATCATTTCTCCTTTTTTACCTCATCAAATAAATTTTGGCGTGTTAAAGTGAATAACGGTAATGTTGGATTCTCACAAAAATAAAGGGATAAGTGAATCATTTAACATTTTAGTGTAACAGTTAGATGACATCATGTATAAAAAAGATGGCAATCTCCTTTTTGGGTAAGCTTCTCTAAAAGTACTTCTAGAAGAAGAAAAATAAGAGCAAAAAGATGAGATGAGCTTCTCCATAAGTAAAAATAAACTTTCCATTAGCTAATTTGTAGAAGCTCACCAATGTAACTTCTCTAAAAGATGAGATGACATCTACAAATTAGCTAATGAAAAACTTATTTTTACTTATAGAAAAATTCATTTTATTTTTTTCTCCTTACTTTTCTCTTCTAGAAGTACTTCTAGGGAAGCTAACATCCAAACAGGCCCGTAATATAGTACTTGTCCTCATATTTGCACTTTAAAAAGATCCTCATATTGGACCGATACTCACATGGATAGTAACTTTAATACATGTATCTTTCCTGGTTCGATACTTAAAAGCTCATAACCGTATTTATTATCCACACTTTACTTAATTATAAAAATTCGACAAGTAAAATATTGATTAAAATACAATGATAATTAAATTAAATTCCAATTTAAAATCATTTATAAAACATATATTTTTTATATCAATTTAAATCATTTATAAAACATCACAAAATTAAAATCTTATTCAAAATGTTTTACAAAACGTAACAATGATAATCATAAAACATTAATAGATTTTTTTTTGAAAAAAAACAAATAAGGAATGCAATTTTTTTAAAATTAAGGAACGTGATCTATCTCTAAGCAAATAAAGATTATTATCTATTTTCATAAAGAATATAATTTTTTTAAATCTCTCTTTTTTATTATTATTATTGTGTAAGTATGAGTATGAGTAAGATTGGATACTAAAATATTCATCCTTGCACTCGTATTCATTAAAATTTGAAGATAATTATTTGTATCCGAACTCATAATTGTCTACCCATCACGAGACATTAATTTGTACAAGTATTCACTATGTACATTATCCATTACATTCATCTTCAAATAGTTGTGTATATTTGACGTCTTGTTTTTTGCTTTTGCAGAAGTGTGGTTCCCTTATGCCCTTTTATTTGACTTTTTAGTTCTTTTATCTTTAATTTGTGGCCTTACCTCATGAGTAGTGTCATCCTCGTATTTGATACTGATACATCTAATTCTACACCTTTTTCTCGCCATTCTTGGGTGTTACGAGATATATCTGTAGATTAAATTCTGATGCTTAATTCATATCTGCATCATAATTTACTATATCACTATTATGTTTATTCATTATTCATTTGGTCATTATTAGGTCTTTAGCTTTTGGGTCCACATGTGATTTGAGAAATTTGGACTTTAGAACTAAAACAAATTTGGAGTATCAAAGTGATATAACCAATATCTTTGCAGAATTTGGCTTGCATATTTTTAAAAAAATAATGAAAAAACCAAAACTTACTATGAAACTTTAAAACTTTTACTCCTTCAAAATAATATTGACAATATCAACAACATCAAACAAATTAGAAGAATTAGATGGGTTTCTCAAAAATGAAAATTCACTATCTTCTGGCTGCAACAGAAAAAAAAAAGTAGATTTTTTTTGATCGGCCAATAAAAGTGTGTATTAATAGTTGGTACCAGTGGTAAACAATAATAATTATAATAATAATAAATTATTATTATTATTATTATTATTATTATTATTATTATTATTATTATTACAAGTAAATTAGTCCGTGTTAAAATCCTATTGTCTTGTTATATATTGATTATTTGATCAATCTATTAGGTCAGGTAATACTGTGTAAAATTTTGATGCTTGACCCAACTCCAATTGTTGCTTATATTTTTTTTAAAAGAAAATTAATAAAGGTTTCATGCTTACATCACTTGACGTGCAAATGGACAAACAAATAGAGGACTTTGATATGCAAGCTAGTCAGTCTTCAATTCATGAATGATTGAGTTCAATACAACGTGGCAGAGAAAACTATGGTTATCTACTTTGTATACAAACCACATATGATTCCCAATATCAAATAAATATAGACGATTGAATGTTTGAATTTTTTTTTTCCAAAAGCAATAATTATTTTTATTTATTAAAAGTTAACAAAAATAATTTTTTTTCAAAATTAAATAAAAAGGTTAAAAATACCAAAACTAAATCCGTCTGAAAATCTATACCAACTACCAAGCATATTATTAAGACTAAAGGAACCAGTGGCGATTCTTAGTTACTATATTAGTAGCGTGCGGTGAGTCATGAAATTTTGAAGATTTTGGAAATGTATCAATATTATAAAAAGTTATAAATCTCCTTTGCTGAATAAATCTATAACAAGGATTTTTAAAAGCACATTTGATTAGATAGCGTACGTGTGAAAAGAGGATTTGTTCGAACTTGGAACCTTGTTTTCTTAACTTTGAATGAATTATCCGAAAAAATTAAAGAAAAATAGATCGGAAGTGGTACACTATATAAAGACGAAATGAGATGACTGGGTTTGATAGTCACGGACGAGTGATTCTCACACGAGGAAGCAAATGACATGGTGTGCGACAAAAGTGTCACAATATCTTTACTAATAATTACAATAACGAACATTTGCAGAGACTATATACTGTTTCTGTTGGATGCTGAGCACACTGTAATATATGCTCAGCCATCACACCACACCCTCTCATGCACCCTCATTCATTAACGCCATAAAAATCTTCCACCAACTGAATAATGACGTGAGACCTAACCCTAACCAGAAACCACGGTACTGCCCTAGCTACAATACATGCTACCATGCAACCGTTTAGACTTTAGAGAGAGAGAGAGAGAGAGAGAGAGAGAGAGAGAGTCAAGAACACTGTAAAGATGAGTTTCAAAAGTGGTCAACATGGTCAGGAATATTTCAAAATGAAAGGCTATAAAAGGGGTCATCTTTAAGCTAAGGAATATCAACAAAAGCACATGAAAATTTGCAGGGTCTGTATCAAGTTGTAGTGTTGGTAATGGAGTTAGTAAGTTAGTAACCATTTTTTAATTAATATTTTAACCTGTGCGCTGTGTGGGATAAGTATTTATAACTAAAATTTATAATAAATATATCTGAGTATAAAAATTATATTTTAGATTTATAATAAATAATTTCAATTGTAATATAAGATTATTTTTAACTATTTTTTTTTACAAATCTATCGATAATTTGAAATTATGTGATCAGAGATTAATTAGTTTTACACTTGAATCGTATCGAAGCACATGTTTCTAATTAAAATAATAAAATAGTCTGACGTCTGGTAAATAATATTTTATATGCACAAAAATTCATAATTATTTAATTTTTTTAATCTGTATGTGCCGTCAAGTTTGTATGACTCTTGGTATGTCCTGTACATAGTCTTTTAATAAGGTTTTCTTGAAAAGTAAGGAATTAGGTATGCAATTCAAAATTCCTTGTGCATTATTTTTAAGTTTGTGTAGCCTTAGTCGGTATTATATATGTTATAGAAAACAATGAAGAAATTGAAATGAAAACAGGTTTTGTCGCTTCCATTGGAATATAGCCAATATGTGAAGATTCTCAGCAGGATAGTCAGCATCCTCGTCTGTTGAGCATTTGTACACAACCTGGCTGGCTTTACCGTATGCTTTTTCCTGTCTCAAATTAAATTAACTTTATCCCACACTCTCATGAAATTCAATGAAACAGTAATTTTTTACACGTGTCTATCACTGTCAAATAATGTGAGTGAATTAAGGGTATGGGGAAGTGCATGCTCAAGAAAAACATAGGAATTGCAATTTTTAGAATCGAAATCATAGTTAATATACTGATTAGAGTTCTTTTGGGGAAAAGATAACAAAATAAGCCAAAGAACAGTTTTAAACAAGTTCATACATAGTAACAAGGATTTTCTTGAGTTTCCTTATTGCAACGTTGACTTTCCAAAGTGACGATTTGACTGTGCTGACTTTAGGTCATGGTTCAAGGAACTCGTAGTACCTATGGCATGTTGTTGTTGTTCTCTTTGTGAAAATCCACCACTGCTCATGTTTCTCATCATTCCTCCAACACCCAAAAAGTCTAATGTCAACTTATCAGAACCTCCAAAGTTTACACTAAGATTCTGGGGTAACTTATTGTTGGACTCATCCATGTTGTGAAACCCACAAAGGTTGTTTTCGTTCCCTTGCATGCTCCCAAACAAGGACGTGTTTTCGTTGGAAATAGAGCTCATCAACCCTTGAAGATTGTGGTGGTGATCATTTTCAGCTTTGGAACCATTGTTAGTAGACATTCCTCTGAGTAAAGAAGAACCGTTGGTGGTTGTGGTTGTGGTTGGACCCATTTGAGCAGCTTGCTGAAGCAACGCAGTGGCAGACATATGAGGGGACGACACATTTTCTATTGAATTGCCAAAGATAGAAGAAAAACTCGATCCAACATGAGGGGATGACACGTTTTCTATTGAATTGCCATAGAGTGTTGTTGTTGTTGTTGTTCCTTGGTCACCACCACTTATGTTGTTGAAATGATCAGGGATTATGGTGCCAGTGCTAATATTGCTACTTGGGAAGAAACTTAGGTTGAAAAGATTGGAATTAGGAGCAGCAACTGAAGTAGAATCGGAGTTGTTTGTGTTGCCTTGGAGATCTTGGAGTTGCATTAGGCCTTGTAGTTGCTTGCTTGAGAACAATGGTCCATGTTGTGATTGGTGTTCTTCAAATAATGATTGATTTGTGTTGTTATTCATGAAGAAAGCTGAGGAAGGCATTGATTGTGGTGAGTGTCCAAATGAAGACTGGTTTAGAGGTGGAATCAAGTGTTCAAACTTTGTTGCTGCTGCCTCAACATTGTTGCCAAGGCGAAAAATGCTGTTACTAGTGGCGGTTTGGTTCTGCTTTTGAACTTGTGAAAGTTGGTTACCCACTTGGGATAGGCTTAAACTAGTAGTGTGGTTTGTGCCAAACAAATGAGTCCCCAGAGGGTTTGAGCCACTCGGGAATCTTGAACTCTCTTGAGCTAGCGCATCACAAAAGGCCCTATGAGTGATGAAACTGTCACGCCTGCATCAAAAATATTTGATTAATAAAACTATATGTAAATTAATTAACTACGTGCTACATTGATAACAAATGTAGCTATACAGATTGACATTAGCCAGGGAATAGTTGAAAGGTGAATTTATCAGGTCAAGTATTAAGTAAGACCTACATTATTTTAAGTATGTTACTAAGAGAATAAAATATGCATGATAATCAAAATGTTCGTAACTAACAAGGTATATTAGCTAGTACAACCTAACGACGACTATGTCACCACATCACATCTAAATTCTAAAATAAAACCATGTATTTATTTTTATAAAGTATATGGATAACCTAACGACCGTCCAACCTAACGAAATTTGGAACTACATAAGTTTCAGATATCTCAATTATTTAACCAACCAAATCCAAAGGTAGTCAAATGTAAAAAAAAAAAAAGGTTTGTAAACATAATGAAAAATATATTTTCTTTGTAATTGGAACTGCTATTTTGGTAAAAATAAAAAACAATAGAAACAGAAGGCCCAGGGAATTGTCTTGCCAAAATATGAAACACACCAGAAATCCAAATCGACATGCCTCTTAAAGGCGTCTCTTTGATCAATAAAAGAGAACTATTTGCAACTTTGATGAAAGTCAATTATCATAAGCCCAAATATGGGGCCAGTTCAATAAATGCAAACAACCTCAATACTTGTCTATTTTCTACGATGTGGATTCGTTTCAAGACAACCGTACCATCAAAGAATTGCTAGGTTCTAAAAAAATCAATGAGAAGCGTAAACAAATAGATACTAGCCAATTAATGCTGAGAATATGTTTCAGTAATTACATAAATAAATAGGGTGCCAGTGGCGGTGACAATTATTCGCCTCGAACCCATTGCAAAAAAAAAAAAAAAAACTGAATATATATATATATATATATATATATATATATATATATATATATATTTGAACCGCTACAATGTAGCCAAGCCGAAAGAGAACAAAACCCAGCATCTCCAACTCATGAGAGAACAAACCCAGTATCACTATGCCCGTTACCTTTACAATGTAGCTTAATTACACGTGAATGGGAATAAGGGTGGTGGCACTGTTCCCTAGGACCAAAGTTGAAACTTGCTTGTTTTTTTCTTCTTAAAATATCTCAATTTTTCGTACCCCATTTTAACAGTGTACTCACGTGCGAGCAGTCTCCTGCCATATACCTCCACTAACACCCAAACACAAACTAATTGCAGGGAAATGGAGAAAGCTCTTGTTCACATTTAACTTCTCTTCGGATTATACACTTATGCTACATTGCTACAATTTTTCTTAAATTTTTTCCAACTTATTACATATATGGTTGAATTAACTTAATCCATGCTTGTTATAACTTTATTTTAAAAATTCTATAAGAAAACTAATAAAAAAATAAGTATTTCTCTAAAACACTTAATTAGTTTGCATTTAGAAATGCTTGTAATAAATTAAACGAGTTAAACTTAATTAAAATCTTTTAATAGTGTATAAAAATAAAAATAGAAAGCACCAAACCATAAGAGAAACCCTAATTTTTTTCATAAACTGGATGGCCTTGGCATGTACATATACATACATTGGTGAATATATATATATATATATATATATATATATATATATATATAAAGTTGAAGTGCAGGACAAGCTAGGGAGTAATAACTAAGACAAAAACAAAAAGGGTTGTTATGTTACCTAGAGAAGAGAGTGCCACAGTCACATCTGTATTCTCTAGTGCCACAAGTCTTAGAATGTGCTTTCCAATCAGATTGAACAGCATATTTCTTTGAGCACTTTTCACACTTCCACTTCTTCTCGCCGTGTTTGCGATAGTAGTGCTTCTTGATCCCAGTGAGGTCTCCCAAAGCCCTTGAAGGATCATGATGGACGCAGGTGGGCTCGGGACACAGATAAACCTTTCTTTTTGGCTCTTTTGTTGTACTCTTCTGCTTTAGCTTCCAAGGCAGGTTGTGTCCTCTTCTGTGAAGCTGTAGGTTTTGCTCCCTTTGGAACCCTTTATTGCACACCTCACATATAAACCTGTTTGTTGCCATTAAGGTCTTGGGAGATAGTTTTATCACCTCCGCATCTGGATCTATTACCCCATCAAAAAAATGACGACAAACAACAAATTATTAAAAAAAAAAATCTTTGCTTCAATCAATTGCACATATATGCACAAAGGAACAGAAGAACTAATCTTCCCTTTTTAACCTTCTTTTTGAACCACGTAGGCATTTTAATGGTAATAAAAAAAATACAAGTTTAAAAGAAAAAATCATTAAAAAAGTTTAAACTAGAAGTCTCATCTCATGCTTTTGAGAAACTTGGAGGAAAGCAATCCAACCATTAAAGAAGTCAAGAGCCCTAACTCATATAATTCATGATTTAGGGTTTCATTGAGTTTGTTCTTGAGAAAATGAAAAAGTATTTTTTTTTTTTTTTGCAAAGGGTGTGTATATGTGTGTGTCGTTTAATAAGTAATCAAATTCATCTAATAAGCTACTTGCATGGTGTTCCAGGTTGATTCCTCCGTTTCTTTTGAGGCGCTGTCGTTGGAGAAACTGTGGAGGGTTGATGGTGTGTTGTAATCTGAGGGCTTTCTTCTCTGATTCCCAAAAATGGAGTGGATGAGGAAGCTGCCGCCATAATTGTTCTGCGAATCTGGAACTAATTGCTGAACCAAAAGTAAAACCAATCAAATATATCCGAATATCTTTCTGCTGAAAGAGAAAAAAACTCAATTGCATGTCTCCTTGTCTCATGGAAAGAATAAACAAAAAAGAAAAAGAAACTACAACACAGAATGAAGAAGAAAAAAAGACCTGAAAGTATGTTTGATTTTTTCCCTGCTTTCTTGTCTGTCAGAAAACAAAAAGAAAAAAAAAACTCAGATTTTGAATCACAAAAGATACCAAGAGGAAAGTATCTTAGGAGACAGAAGCAATCAGGAGACGAAGAGAAGAAAACAATTCACTCTGAATACCTACTTATCTTCTGGCTAGCTATTGTTTTCTTATGCATAAAATTTAGCTACTGCTACTACTACTCCCCTCTTGTTATTTCTCAATCATTTGGTGTCATCAAGACAGAATAATAATAATAATACTTAATAACATGCTAGCTTGTCCACCAAAAAGGCATATATGTATCTCTTTTGATCTTTGTGTCTCTACTTTTTCCCCCTCTCCATCGTTGTGCATTTTTTGTAAAGGAAAATAAATAAATAAGGGTTGTAATAAAGTTAATTGCCAGCGAAATGAGGGAGGTAATTTATGTCACTGTTATACTGCACTTGCACGGGCTACTGTGTCCTTAGCAGATGATGGTTTGGGGCCACCGACCCTCTTAGGCCTCACCCTCACCTTATCTCTCCTTCTCTTATTTCGTATCTTTTTACCAACAACCAGACAATTAACTTTCGTCATTTTTTAGCCCACAAATAATTGGTTTTATTTATTTATCATTAATTATTGTTATGATGTCCGACAGTACTTTCTTTACCATGGTTTTTATATATATTTAAAAAAATTAATTGGAACTATTACAAATTTACATGCACTATTGTTCAATTATATATGGATTACTGTAAAATTGAAAAACAAAATATTTGGATTAGTTGGAAAAAAAATATTGCAGCCGAAATCTTGTGATGATCTAGAGGTAAAAGACTTGAAACTCTTGAACCTGAGGTTGTAAGCTAAATGAAGATAGCATTTTTTGGTAGATACTAACAGTGTTTGGTGTTCACTCCTATCTTATAAGTATGGTAATTTAAGTTGTTTGCCTGAAGATTGAGTCATCTTGGTTAATTAGCTTATTGTTCATTTTGGTGGCCGGAGATATTTACTTGAAAAGGATACTACTCGGTTTACTCAATGTGTATATGGTGGGGGGAACAAATAAGTTTTTGAAATGATGTTTGCAGATTGGGAATACTGTTTAAAAAATGGCAAGTGTACCATTCGTATAGTTATCTACCGAGTAAATCAGGATTGTATCTACATGACTCACGCAATATCAAGTAAAATTGTGCAAAGTTCAATAACTAAGGCAAAAAAATTAATAAATGGATATCCGAGGATAATTCGATATATTCAAGTAAGTTTTTGAAATGATGATGTTATGGATTGACAATACTAGCTCGAAACATTTTTTTTTCCTCCTAACATGTACTAAGTCGATCTATATATGTTAATAATGATGCTTATGTAGTTGAAATGAGAGAGTGGTCTGATAATATTTGGTGTTGATTGTTGAAGAGATCATTATACAAGAAACAACTTTGTGTCTACCTTGAGGCAAATACTATGATGCTCAAAGCAAAATATTTGCATCCACATTCTGGTCAACGTTATGTGGACCAAAAAATCAATCATATCTTAATTTGAAGATAAAATTTTAAAAAAATGTGAAATGGTATGGTCTTAGCCGACGCAAATAACATCGACCATAGCGAACTCTACATTAGCTACCACTAAAATCACTCACCCAACTCAAATTCTCACCCCCCAGCTGTAGCTTTAGAAAACAAAAAGACATAACAAATAAATGACTTATTTTTGGTCGGAGAAAATGAAAAAAGATTAAAATAATAAACCTCTAAGGTACTAGATTGATGTATTGTAACAAATAAAATACTTTTCAAATTAAATGGTTTTATATTATCTAATAGAAAAACAAACCCTGACAACAATAGCGAGAAGAACTCCTAATGCTTCACGTGACTTTCGTTCCTCATAAAATGCTTCATCTATAAAGTATGATCTGGTCAAATTAATATTTGAAAAAAAATAATTAATTTTAGCCCCGCAATAATTTCTTGTCATATTTCTTTGTTTCTTGTTATATTAATATGATCGCTTAAAAGCGTTTACATTAATACAAAATATTTCATAATTTATCCGCTCCATTCTAATTGATTAAATCTCATAATTATTTCAAGCTAGAGGCCTTTCAAATATCTCGCAAGTTTATTGAAACAGTTATTGAAATGGTTTTTGAAACGATTAAGATATTGGGAAGTTCTGTTGAAGTAATTATGAGATTCAGTTGATAGGAAGAATCTATGGAATGTTTTTGTATTAACATAGTGGATTAATAATCACTAAAAACACACAGTGGATTAGTTTAAGTAAGGAGTTAGTTTAGAAAAAAAAATTGAAAATTATTGTAGCTTGTCTATATTTTTTTTTCCTGTATCAATGAATATTTACCTATAAAAACATTTAAAATTATTATTTTATAATAAATAATTTCAAAATATATTTAAAGTGATTTTTAATTGATTAATAGTGTAAAATTATTTATATTAATAATATATAAAAATTAATTTCTTTTTTATGAATTTTAAATTAGCTATAATTTTTTTAAAAAATGATATGTTAAATTAAATTTATTTAACAAAATATTAAATAGTTTTAAAATTCTAAAAAATTATAAACTCGATCTAAAAATTAGAACTTTTATTTTAAAAGCTGAGTCGATAAAGTTTAATATGGATTGATTTTTTTTTTCTTTCTAGATCATAAGCATCTTTTATAAGAGACAATGTTGTTCAAGTCTTATATGACAACTATGGGTGACAAACTCTTCATCTCTAATGTGAAAAATTCATTTTTTTAGTGTTTAATGTAATTGTATACTTAGGAATTCGAACTTAATATCACTTGTAAGAAGTTCAATTGATAACACATGTTTAATTAATGAAAGAAAATCTAGGTTTGATCCAAACATAATACACTCTTAGAGAGGAGTAAAGAACTTTAAATATGACTAAGTCTCGATCAGAATTAATCCATAACTACTATAATGGATCAAAATTTGTAAAAATACTTAAGAAGCGTAATTAAGATCCTAATTACCGTGTTACCAAATAAATAAATAAAATATTACTTGCCAGTATAGAATAACACCTTGTTAGTGATCCAGCACTCGATGGTAATATATAAAGATCCATTAAAAGAAGATAACTTTACCAAATATTATTCTTGGAATATTATGATCTTTTGTCATTTTAAAAAATATAAATCATTTTATCTCCTTTCCAAATTGTCAAAATATTTGAGGAAAATAAAAATATATGGAAAGGGGTTTAATTTTCTTTCCTTTTATTTTTGAATTTTAAAACTAAATGAAATAATAATAAAAAAATCACTGCTCTATCAAACCAAATGCATTGAACATGCTCTTACACACATATTGATGAACATGTTCTTGCATACATAATTAAGTTGTCGGACACAATTTTGTTTTGATTGAATGATAATAAAAAAAATAGAACTCACCCCTATAAATTTTGGTGTATTAGGATAACCATTTGCAAAGTTAATTTTAATATTTTAATTTTGTTAAATTATATTTAATTATTTCATTTTTTTTTCTTAAGAGTAAGGATAAAATTAAATGTAAAATTTTTAATTACTCACCTTAAACCATTTCCAACGATGTAATGACTACAATATTTTTTTTAATCAACAAATATTTTTAATTGTTAGTTTTTGTTAGTAATTAGGTTGAACTCACGACCTTTTATCTATATTCTTCTTTCTTAATCATTTAACCAATTTCATATCTCCGACTACAATATTTTTGCAAAATAGTGTGGGCCAGTTACCATATACTCTTACAAAAATTTCAAGCACAAGAAAGAACGTAGAGCAAACATGATGCGAATAAGTGAATTGACATTCGAATGAAACATGAAGGGGTCACCTGTAGTCCTAGTCCTGTGGACCATGTTCCGTGTGGCTTTCGTTTGGATAGAAGCTTAAAATTGAGATACATGGTGTGGGGGTAAGTACCTAGATAAGGACCCTCTCTTAAGATAGAAAATAGATAAATAATAATAAGTCTTTAGGGAATTTGGCATTGTCTACATTTCAAGTACTCAATATAGGGTTTTGTTTCCATTACTTGAACTCAAAGGTATTCTTTTCACGTTGTTGTGCAAATCAGCTACAGCGCAAGAGGGACAAATTAATGAAAAATGATATTCAATATGAAGACGAAGAACAGTTTGCATCAGTTTATACTATCTATTCTCATTCTCCTATGGTAGAACAAGCAATAAGGTACGCATTCCAGGCTTGCTACGTACTAGCCCACTATAATTATCCAAGATGCATGTCAAGAAAAATTAGAATTCAAATTTATTATAAAAAAAATCCTAACTAGTAATACATTTTTTTAAACATTTTAGAGTCAATTAATCATGAAAGTAATTAATCTGTCAAATAATTTTAACAAATAATATAAATTTTAACAAATTTTAGCAAACAATACTAAAATAAACACCCCTGTCCTGATTAATTGGCCGGATTATTAATTAAATAGGTTAAAATAACTATCATTTTATAGTTTTTGTTGACAAAGTTTTAAGTAGCCATGTATATAATAGAATGGGACGGAAACAAATAGATGGATTCTATATTATTTATATATTAATAAAAGGAATCAAATTAAAAAGTGAGATATTTTATTTTATTTTATTTTATTTTTGTAAAAAAAGAGCTAAGAAACAAAACAAAATATTCCATTCGGCGTCCACTCGTCAAACCTTGCCTCAAACTCTAGACAGTTGGCAAGTACTTAATTAAGCATGAATTAGAAAAGGGATAATAACCCTTCAACTGCCTTTTTCTCACAATTTTTTTTACAGGATATCTTAATGAACTTTATTATGCTACTAGATTATTTGGGAAATCCTGTCAATGTAAAGTTATATTTTGATAATTTGTTGATCATAACTTCGAATCCAAAAACAGCCACACACATGAGATTAAGTAAGTTTAAATTTCCTTTTGGTTTTTTAAAGGGTTTCTATTATGTTAAAATAGTCCTTTTGTCACTTTTTCTATTAACCGTGTTAATTTCAACAAAACGTGACAAATATCATTCTAATTTGTCATGTATTATCAAATTAATCAAGTTTGTGACAGTCACGTGTTCGATTATCAAATCAATCAAATTAGAGAATCTATGGAGCTCAAACATGGGTAGTATCTAGATGATTGAGCAAACTCTCTGGATTTAACTCGGCCTAATTCACAGATAGAGTTTGATAGGATTCACAGGTAAGGAAACTATATATCTTGACCAAAAAAGAAACAAGGTAGCTGACTGCTGACTAACTATGAGTAGATGTAGTATGACCATGATGATGTTAATTAAGGATCGGATTTTTATTTAGAGGGTTACTCACATTTATTATTTGGGTGTGCTCAGAATGCAATGGAACACAGTAGAAAACAATAGTTTTAGCCGATCATGAATTACAATTCTGTTCATTGCAATTAACAAAGCAACAAGTCCATTAGATATGAAAAGGTCCACTAGGCCCAATCAATGTTGACTAATTAAGCACAAATGTTTCTGATTGGAATTACTATCTACACCTACTCATTTAATATTTAGACCCCACCACTGTAAGAAGACAAAGTTACCCTTATACGATATAGTGCATATTTATATTAAAATTTACGAACTTAAATTTGGGTTAAACTTAAGTTTGAAAAATTATCTCAAGTCTTACTTCTTCCAAATTGAGTTTTCAAGTAAAAATTTACTCTCAAACGTACCTTTGAGGGGGTAATCAAACATGTCGTCAATCTCATTTACTCTCAAACGTACTTTTGTAATATTTTTAGAGAAAATAAGAACACACCTATACACCTAACCCCCACCCATTTTTCTTCTTCTTTCTTTTCTATCTTCCTCTCTGTTTGACTTTTCCTTTGGGAATATTTGAAGCTACAATCCTTCCTTTCATTGTGCTTGTGTCTCCAATTGCACTTGTTAGTAAAGCTATCAAAATGGGTTTAAACCCACAGGCCAACCCGACCCACCATGGGTTCGGGCCATGCTGGGCCAAAAAGGGAGAAATTACAATTGATTGTAAGACTTGACAAGACCCACTTACTATCCGGCCCACCCGAGTTAAATATGTGGTGGACAGGTTGACCCATCTAAAAAATAATATATTAATATTTCATAATATTTTTTTAAGACTTTAAAGTGTTTTGTTCATTTAAGTAGAAATAGAGTAAAACTCACCTAAAATACACTTTTAGTATTTTATAATATTGTTCAACATTATTGTATTTAGTGTTTTGTTCAAGATTATTTTTAAATTTTTTGTTATTAAAGTTCTAAACTTCTAGCTTGTGATAATATATTGTGATGTGTGGATAATGGAAGATTTAATTCAACTAATATTTTTCTAATTTATTCAAACTTATTTTTCTAATTTTTTAATAAGAAAATGTATATATTTTATTTTAGGTGGATTGATGGATCAACCCATTTAAACCATAACCCGTGATGAACCGGACTGAACCACTTTTTTTTAAAATAAACTTTAAGTATATCAAATTGAACTAACCTATTTAAGAGATGAGTTGAGGTAGGTTGAATCCAACAAGCCAAACTAACCCATTTTGACAACCTACCTGCTAGTGGTCTAGGCCAATTATCTCTTGTGCTATTTGTGAAGCTTCTCCATCTTTGGCGCACATCCCCATTTTTTATGAGTGTTATTGACTTGATTTCTTTTCATTCGTGTTTGCATATTTGATGGAAACTTTTTTTTGTTGTGATTAAGTGCACAAAAAACTTATTTTGTTAACCACATGAGATAAATAAAAACATAAAACAATTTCCATTTTGTACTTAACCTAAGTACTAAACAAAAACTTGTTAAAGTGTCTTACAAAAATTATAAATAATTTTTCTTCTAATACCGTTCAAACCTTATTTATTAAAGAAAAAATACCTCAATTTGTTTTTGTCACCAAGATATTGATGTAGAATATCCACAAACTTTATTAATAAGTAATTTTCATTGAGAAACTTGACCGTCCAATTTTAATAAAATTTTCTCTTCAATTTTTTTTTTCATTCACAAAGTTGGAGAATATGGAGTCCAAAATCATTTGAACTAACGACTAGTTAAAAAAAAACCTTAATTAAGACTACACTATATCAACCATCAATGAAAATTGTATAAATATTAATATTAGTAACCTTTGTTTTAATAGCCTAAAATAAAGGATTTAGTTACCTTATGCTTAAGGTTGCCCAAGTTTCATAGATATGTTTTCCAGAAAGATGAAATTGTAACGATGGCCATCTTTTAAATTGACACTAGCTATTTCATTAGAGTGCCAGAGTAATAAATGAATGGGAGTATCAAAATATTATTTGGCTAGGGTAAATAAAAATGTAAAAAGACAAAATAAGGTACATTCACTCTTAATTTAAATTGAAGTATTTTGTTGTCTTAATCCGTCATGTGTCTTTATTTACTTATTCTACACACGTTTTCATTTTTTAAAAATTAAATCCATAAAAAACCAATTTTTAATTCTTTTTCATTATCAAACTTCAAATACATGAATATTTGTTATAAGACCCGTTCATATAAAGAACTCAAGGGAATTTACATAAGCTCCGTAGCTCCCTCCTTATAACTAGAGTAACACATGGTAGTTTTCATAATTTTCAGGGAATAATTCACCCAAATTGCAACATAACCCTGCAGGTAGCATAATTCTCCCTAATAACACACAACTCATACGATATACCTTCATCAAAATCATACTAGTCACAGAAAACGTCACATAACCATCAAAACTCTATTATAAGTTCTTTTTTTTTTTTTTTTTTTGTCAATTTAACATCCTCAACCATTTCATTCAAGTTCAGGTTTTTAAAAGGAGACTATTTAGGCACAATACTTTAAGGGATTTTAGACCTGTTCTTGATTCAAAATTAAAATTTCACCTTAGTACCAACATTTAATGTCAACCTTAATTGCACATGATATTAAAATGAAATTCTAATTTGATTAGAACAATACTAAAAACACTTTAAGGTAATGTACCTAAATTTTAAACACTTTAAAATGAAGAAAAACCCATATCTTGATCTTGTGGAAAATAGGGGTCATTCTTCAAATTCTCATACCATGCTTCTTCACCCAACGAATCATCAAGCCTCCAAGTCTCATCTTCAAAAATATGTTGGGGTATTTCGACACAAGCGTATCCATTAAAACGAAAATCATCCTCATACGACATTAGCAAGTCACTGATGTCAAACTCTTGGAGGACACCTGTTAAGGAATGATTATAGTCATCTAGTGGCATAGATGCAGAAGAAGGGTTATGATTGTCCCAGCTCGTTGTAATCAAATTCATTGTGTTGATTGAATCATTGACTGGCATCATAACCTTGGTACATCTCATTGGGTGAGGGGATTTTGTAGGATCCAGAACATTACCAAAGGAATTTTTTGAGCACCCCGGAGATTCAATTCTTAATTTGATAGGGATGTTGTCGTTATGACTAGGAATTTTGTTATGCTTGTGCTTGTGCTCTGCCTTTTTTCTCAAAGAAGTATTCCAATAGTTCTTAATTTCATTGTCTGTTCGCCCTGGTAAGCGTCCCGCAATTAGAGACCATCTATACATCAAACAAATATAAATACATCTAAGTTATATATTCTTTAATACATCTTTTAATATGCTCTTTAAGTGACTGTTGCGCAATTAAGAGGATAAACACTATAGAGATTTCATATCAATGGACCATAAACAAATTATATAAGTGATGATAATACTTATAATTCAAAGTTTTGATTTTGAGTTAAAATGTGATATCAAATTTAATTAGATGATTTGTTCGTGGTCCATTAAGTCTCTATAATGTTTATTCCCTTGATTGCTCAACAATGACCAACAAAAGAAAAGAGAAAAAGTAAATGCGTGTATAATATAAATAGATAGATATACCTATTCCCTAAGAGCTTATGTAGTCTGATAATGAGGTCTTCTTCATCCGAAGAAATGTTTCCTCTCTTGATATCTGGCTTGAGATAATTCAGCCATCGGAGTCTACAACTCTTCCCACATCTTTTCAAGCCTATACTTTGAACACCAAAAACAAAAGGAAGTGAAATTAGGAAACAATAATTTTGAAAATAACATATATACCTGCTCTTTTAGAAAGCTCTCTCCATTTTCCTTCTCCATGGACTTGAACGTAGTTCATAAGAATTTTGTCTTCTTCAGCAGACCAAGGACCTTTGTTCATATCATATTGATTGTCACAATTGGCCTTTCTTCCCATCTTCTCAATTTCTCTGCCTCTCTGTCTCTCTCTCTATTCTTGGATTCTGAAAGGTGTTGTGCATGCTCCTTAAATACTTGCTCACTTTTCTTTTAATTAATTGTTTAAATATATTTAATTTCTGTGGCAGATTAATCAACTAAATCACGATCACGATAATAACAGTTCTTTACTTTTAGTCCATTCATATGGGACCGGTAGTGCCATAGTGGTGGTGTTCTTTTCCTTCAAGGAGAATGTAATGTAATGATTGAGAAAATCTCAAGTTTCACATCAACTAAAAATAAACCCAAGATAAAGTGAGAAATAACCCTCACCCTATTGAACTAACATTTAAGGTTGAGTTAGATCTAAATTCAATTTATATGAATATAATTTATGCTTCTGTTATGATTCACCCTATTACGTCCCCAAAATTTCTGTAAATATCAAATTAAGTTTATACTTCCCTTTATAACATTAATACTCCATTCACTGTTGGGATTCATCACTGCAGGAATTGGATCAATTCCTAATATAATAAGTGTACTTAAATGTTGAAGAGGTGGTGGCATTTCAATCAGATAAAAAGTAGTCCGTAGTGCGACAAAATTATGACAAACAGATACCGAATAAAGGATCGGGCATGAATTCCCTTGAAGGAGGCCAACTTAGTGGCTCAAAAACCAGAACGAATCCTACTCAAAAAGCTGTTATAGATGCTTTTCAACACAGAGCATGGTTTATTTAAATGGGTTTCATTCGTCCCTTTATGTATGGTGAAGGTCATTTGTAATTATAAAGTCATCAGCCGAGTGCATGGGAGGGGCCTTGCGAGTTTGAGGGGCAAAATCTTGTAAGGAAAGTATGTTATCATGTACTGTTGCGCTTGTGTTTTGTTAAACTCATCCCACCAATAATGGATATAAGACCGGGACAAAAATATACATTCAAATTAAATAGGATAAGAAATATGATAATTATTATGGTATATACGAAGGAATGCTAATCATACTCTCTTTAATATTTTTCTTCAAAAACTTTCTTCATGATTAGTTAGAATTTATTAGAAATCATTAATTTTGACAGATTTTATTTCTCATTAAATATAAATTACGATAGAATTATTAAATGAGAGTAAAATTTATCAAAAATAATAATTTTTAATAAATTTTAACCAATATAAAAAGAGTATTAGAAACATAGTGTCGATAACATTTCTCTTATATATATTGACTCAACAAACAACAAATTACAATAGGAGAAAATAAATATTTTATCTTATTCTATCCTATTGAGTCAATTAGGAAAAAAGATAAAATTAATTTTTTGAATTAAATACTTCTCACTATTGTGATAAGAATCAATATACCATATGTAAAGTATATATTTTACTATTTATTGGAAAGCCCTTTCGTGGGATTTGTAAAAAGAAAAGGTAATTGAAAATATGAGATTTTACTAAAAGTGATCAACTAGATTTTTTGATAAAATTTACTAGCTAAATAAATATTACACCAATAACATGATTATAAAAAACAACACATGTGAGTAGAGAAATTACCAACTAAATTATATTTTATTTTCTCATATAATAGTCTCATGTCTTTCAATTGCTCATCATGAGTCACAAATAAAGTGAGAGAAAATATAATATAATAAAACCCATAAATTTTCACAATTTTCCTTTTTTGAATCTTTTTCTAAAAAATACTCAATATTTGTCCTAAATCATTCTTTCGTATATCTTTGCCCGCAAATTACCCAAAACAAGGCCAACACTCCGGTGGACCACTAAAACATGTAGTTTTTTGCTTCCTATCAAGGGTTGTTTTTTTTCTTTTTTTATTTATAAAAGACAATGACTTTTTATCCTTTATTAAAGAATTGAAACCTAAATCAAGGTTGTCACCAATCGTTGGAAAGGGCGACACTCCAACACCGGATTTCGTCCACCGCACACGGTGGTGATCCCTCTTTCCCTCCTCTCTCATCTCTTAAGTTCTTCAGCATTCCCTCAAAGCTTTTTGTTTATCCTTTGTCGTCAGCGATGGCTGCCACGCATGGCTGAACAATAGTGGTGTGCCACTCCTCGTCACACTGTCATGATGGTACATAGCGACGATTACGCCACTGCATGTTTGCCTTTCATCGTTGTGTAACTCTTGCTGCTTCCCTCATCCAACGCTCCACCTAATCTCCAAGTCTCCTTCCTTTCCTCTCTTACAAGTAGCAATTCGTGCTCAAGCATGCTCAACAAAATTCCCTTTCACTTCCCTTAAGCGGATCTTGCATCAACACCCTCGCAAATTACTCTACAATCGACCAACATGGGCCACTATTCAACAACATCATTTATGAAAAACTGTATATAAACATATTTTTTTAGGTAATGTAATGTAATTAATTAATTGATACATAATAATTAAAAATATTTTAATTGCTAAACTTACTAAAGGGCAAATGAGTAAATTAATCTATCATAATAAAAGTTTAATTATTTAATAATATTACAAAAAATTGGTACAAAGGTCACAGGTCACATCTTAACTATCCATTACTACGTTAATATACCCAGTGGATAAGAATACGTGGTGCAAAATGGACTAGATTTTTCATTGGTCCACCCTAGAATCTTCCCCCCAAAAGATACAACTTAGATCCATATAAACTCAAACTAAAGTATTTTCTTTGGTTTGTAAGTTGTTTTCCTTTGAATTTTAACCAACAAAGTCCAACATCCCTTGTTTTCATTAGTGGTAGGATTTTTGTTTTTGTTTTTGTTTTTTTTTTGTTTTTTTATTTTTTACACATTTAAGGGGTGTAAGCACTTGAGAGTAGGGGTGTTCGTGAGCCGGTTCAGATCGATTTTGACAAAATTCAAAATCCAACCCAATCAAATTTGATCGATTTGGTTCAATTCAGTTTTCACATTTTTTTTAAATCCAACCCAACTCATTCATTAACGATTTAGTTCAATTTGAGCCAACGGATTACCCATTTAAATTTGATCTTTTTTTCTTAGAATTACTATTTTGTATCATGATTCATACAAATATCCAATACAATTAACACAATATTATCAAATGTCTGAAAGTAGTAAAATTGATTCATTTAATATCATCAACATAATATTCTAAAATAGACTAATACAAATTAACAAAAAGTATTTTTCAACGAGATTTACTATAATAGTTTGAATCACAACTATTTATTATAAACTAATTTCTTGTAATAAACTTTGTTCCAGTCAGATTTGTTGAAACAAATGAACAAAATATGATCAATTAATATTATAAACATGACAGAAAAATAAATATGAAAAAAAGATAAAACAAATAACAATGTACAAAAAGTGACACCTTAAGAAGTTTCAATACTATTAGTCACAACACTTGTAGTTCCAAAACTTGGAGTTCCAATATTAGTAGTATTTAAAGTCAAATCAAACAACTCTAATTTTTTTGATAAGTTTTGATTGGTTCCGTTAGGTTTTGATCGGATCTATAAATCTAAACTCGTGAACCAACCAATAAATGAACGATTTTGATTAGTTTAGTTTGATTTTGATCCAAATACATAAATGATTCAATCCAAACCGTTCGGATCAATTTAGGTCAACTCAGATTTACGGATGACTTAATATCCATGAACACTCCTACTTGAGAGAGATAGAAAGAGAGGAGAGATAAGTAATTAATAAGATTAGTTATATGATGTGACAAAAAAAAGATAAAAAAATGATAATTATTGATGAAGTGTTTAATTTTGAATGTTAAAATATTATCATTTTATAATTATTTTGATCCCACATGCTAAACTCCTTAATTAATATAGTCTTAATATGTATTAGTCCAATATAATAATGAATAAATATTTATTTTGTCCATGAAAATGTAAAATAATAATAAATTAATCTTAGATAAAATTTTAAATTTAATACGTGAGTATGAAAAAGTAAAAAAAAAAAAAAAAGAAAGAAAAAGAAGATGAAGTAACAATACCATGTCATCTTGATTTTACTTTGATGACCTAATAACACGTCATATTGTGAACTACTAGTATTGTTTTCGTTTCTTGGAAAATGTCAAAAAGAAAATTGAAAAAGACAGAGAACAAAAAGGCAAAGATCTTGGTAACCAGCCAGCCTCGTGGTGGCTCCGCGCAGATCCTAGACCCAAACTTTGAGATATCATCATCATTTCCAGTTCGGTCCAAGATAATGTAAATGTTAACTTTCTTCATGATGTCACTTTAGTGATTTTTCTTTTGGACAGGAATCACTTTATATAGTGATTTCTCTTTAGCATTATGCACTGAAGTTTTATTGTCTCACCATCATATTTTTGGATATATAATAATGAAATATGTATTTTAGGATAAAAAATATGTCACACAATTTATTGACTTTTTTTATGCGATTCGAATTTTTTTTATAGACTAATTAGTTTTTATATAATTTAAATTTTTTTAATTAAATGATGTTATTGGTTTATTTAATTTTTTAAATTTCACGAATTATTCTATTTAAGTAAATATAATAATATATTATTATAGTATTGAATTTTTTAACATAATGTTTTGAAGTATATCTATAGAAAATATATATTAGCTCAAGTATTCACAGTGTATATATATATATATATATATATATGATAAAGCTTAGATGAATGTAGCCCACTGCATGGCTGCATTTGCATCGTGTCAATGTTGCCCACTGCATGGCTGCATTTGCATCGTGTCAATGTTGCCCACTGCATGGCTGCATTTGCATCGTAGCAAAGGTTCAAAAGTACAGCTAATGTATATAATGGCCTGTTCAACGAATATCATCACATTTTGAGTTGATTTCACATTCTTTTTGGCAAAAAAAGAAAAAGAAAAAGAAAAAGAAAAACAAGAAGAGATTGTCATGCACGCTGTCTAACTGAGGCCATCCTTATTCCAATTCAAAAGCAATTAATTAGTTATTAAAACATGTGATTCTATCCCAAAAAGAAGGAAATAATTTAAATCAAAGACAGGAAATTAATAAAAATGATTAAACAAAAATATACTTAGGTAATAGAATCAATAAAAAAAAAAGTTGATGAAATTCTGGTTGCCTGATCAAATTAAAATTATGGATAAAATATCACATAAGGATGGTTTCCTCGATAATATCATATATATATATATATATATATATATATATATATATATATATATATATAAAGAGAACTAAGAAGATACACTTAAGTTAAAAATCTTTGGTTTCCTCTTTACTTTCTTTTTTAACAATTTTTTTGGTATTTAAATTTATTAAAGAAATTAACTCAGTTATTATTGGCATGACTTTGTAATACCTAAGCTTCAAAGTTCCTTACATCCAAACAATCAAAAAATGGGGGAGGGGGTGTCCTTGCAATCAGTTAGCTGCCAATATTCTCTCTTAGTCGATTTTTTTAGAATAAACGTACGTATGAAAATGTAATAATGATTAATACCTTATTATTTATGACTAAATTTAGTTTTTAGTTTTCAAATTATATTAATAAATTTGGTTCATGTAAAAATTAAATTCTTAAAATTTACGTATGATGGTAAAAAAAAAAATCGATAGATGGTGTGATTGTGCTACTATTTAATTAACAGTGGTGCGGTAAGCGATCATTGCAGCTCTGTACGTATATGCATGTGCAGTTAAATGCAGACTATTGCAGCTCTGTACGTTGGCTGTGAAAGCTGATGCGCCATTGTCGTGAAAGTGCAAGCAATGATCGATATCTTTATGAAATTTGTATATCAAAGCTACACATGATACGAGAAATGAAAACATGCAATAATACAGTTACTGCTGATTGATTACATAAGAAGAAGAAAAAAATATGTTTGTAGTATTTATGATAAAAAAAAAAATTGTTTTTAGTTCCTTATAATTTTATATTATCTAATTTAGTTTTCATATTTTAAAAAGATGTAAGAATAAATTCGAAATAACTGTTACATTACGGTTCGATGTATTACATATTATATTAATAATTTCTTTTTAAGAAAACAATATAATCTTTCATGTTAAACAAAAGTTATCGTTGTTTGTAAGAATTTTATATGAAAAAATTAAAAATATTTTTTATAAAATACATGACTAAATTAGATAATAAAACAATTTGAGAACTAAAAATAATATTTCATAAAAATATAGAGAATAAAAAATATTTTTCCCATGAATCCAAAAATGGTTCTTCTCTAGATATTTGGCCTGACATAATTCAACCATCGTAGTCTGCAAGACTGGAACTCTTCCACGTTGTTCAAACCTACAGAAGGAATACCAAACAATATAGAATGGAAAACGCGGGAAAATACTACTATATAGAAATCATGAATTTGTTTGTACATATAGAACGTAATGATAAATTTTATTTGTGCTTTCAGCCGAATTCTGGACGGAAAGCTCTAATTCTATTCCCCCATGAACACATGAACGTAAAAACTTCGTGAGGATTTTTTCTTCTTCTCAGCAGATTAAGCACGTACCACTGTTCATCATTTTGTTCTGTCACTTCTGTTATGGCGTTGAATTTCTCCCTATCTTCCTATATGAATGAACACGTGTATAAAGTTTTTTAAGAAAAAAGCAAGTGGTCGTTTAGATTAATATTTCACGGAAAATAAAGGCAGTTAATTAATCAGCCAAAATTAATCAATTAAACACATTCGTCTCTTTTTGTCCAATTCAGTGTTTTTCTATTTTTTATTATTTGCACAATATAATTCGTGGTTTTTTAAGAAATGTATAGGATTTTATTTTAAAAAATAAACATAAAATTAATTTTTTAAACAAACATACTAAAAAATATATAATTTATTTTATTAAATAAATACTTATTTTAATAAATAAGTTTAAACAAATTTGGAAGTAACGCTAAGCTGATAAGTTGGCTAAATGGGAAACAAGTTCGATGGACATGATGCTAGTTGGAAGTTACCTCCGAATGAAGTTCTCGAGCCTCTGAGAGAGGACTTGTCGTCTGTCTTAGGGAGTCACCACACCCTTGTTGTGAGAGTGAGGTAATGTAAAGGGTTGGGTTAAAAAATTTGTAATGTGATTAAAGATATAAAAATAAAGATCAGAACCTTATAAAATAAATTTGTGTTGTGGATATAATCACAAGTGGCCAAACTAAATTAAATAAAATTGGGTTTAAACGTAGTCACGAGAGAGACTGAATTGTGTCATAAAAAAAAATTGTCATCTTTTCTTATTTTCTGTATGATGTTTCCTTTTTGATTTTTATGGTGCATTCTCTCGTTGTTGTGCGTGAGATGTATATTTTCTCCAACAGTTTTTAATTAAGTAACAAGAAGCTAGGTGGATTTTCTTGTAGTGATTAATAGAATAGATAATACATATATTGATGGTGTAAAGGTCTTTTAAATTGTCATCTATTCATAAAGTGTCTTTTAAGATAAGTTTATTAATTTTTATAGTAATTATCTTATAAATTATATTAAAGTTGATTTTTATTAATTGAAAATATAAAAATCACAGTCATAAGAAATTTCCTGAAAATAGCGATTATTGATTTGGAATGCAAGGTCAACAAAAAAAAAAAGTTAAATGCACATTATTGTTTATTTAGTTACAAATTACATTAAAAAATCAATAACCAGTATTCTCTACTTTTTAATTAGTTTAAGTGTCTAAGGACTTGATGAGCGGCTAATGAAGAATGGTAGATGATATCTATAGTTTGGAAAATTGGTGATATTATTTTGGTCAAATTCCACGTGAGCCAAACAATTAATTATGAGCCAAAATAGTAACTTATGAACAGTAACACCATGTATTTGAAAGGGAAAAAAAGAAGAAGTATTTTTAAGTTATGTTAGTGGAACTATGAAAGCAGTGAGTCTCCCACTTTTACATTGCATGACTGCATTCACACTCCCCAGCATTTCGTGTCCCCAAGATGTGTAGCAAAGCAGAGGTTCAAAAGCAAATTCTAATCATGTTCACACCACCAAATAACATCATCTTTTAATAACGTCTTTATATAATATAAGAGGTAATTCGTGAGTTGTACATTCAATCAAATATCATTTCATTTTCATACGCTTTTAGTATTCTTTAATTTTCGAAAGAAAAAAAAAGTGATAATAAAACTAGTTGGGGGATTAAAACGTGACAGAAACAAACATTTACTTGGGCTATATTTCATAAAAATAATTAATAATTATTAAATTATTAGTTTATTGAATTATAAATATTTATTAAATTTATTTATTGAACTTATAAATATAACACCACAAGAAATAAAGGAATTAGCATCGGTCAAAAGCTGATACTATAACTAATGGAAGTATTATATACTAAATGCGAGACTTAGCGTCGGCTTTGTGGTTATAAGAGGGTAAGACAATGTAACAATAATTATTTTATATGTTAATGTAAAGGTATAAGTTTAATTGTTCTTAAAATGGATATTATAAGGTGCTAATACTTTTTTTTTATGCGTAATCAACTTTCAGGCTTATATATATCTAAGTTAGAGATCTTTCTTTAGGTAATTTTATGTCTCTTTATTTGATTTGTATTTGGTTCCGAGAATTGTAATTCTAAAACATAAATTATATATTTACAGATATTTATTTATCAGGAAGTCTTATTATATTATAGTTTACATATTTAAAACACTTTATTCGTTATGATTTTAATCATATATATAAATATTTATCTTGTGTAATATATATGCTAAAATACTAGTCAATTAAAATATTGCAAACTTTTTTTTTTCCATTATTTGCACAGTATAATTTTTATTCCAAGCAATCTTTTCTATAAATAATAGTAAAATAAAGATTGTTAAAGTGTACAAGAATAGGCCCAAGAAATTGAATCAATAAGCCGAAGAAAGCTGAAAATGAACTTCTAACACAAACAAACAAAGTCAATCAGCCCAAATGAACGAACTCAGCGAAGATCCACCCAAACGTGCAATAGACTAACAAACCTAAACAATACCTAAAGCAAGACCCAAAATAAAAACAATCCCGAACCGAACATGCTTTAGAAGATCAAAATTATACTCCAGTTCCAAACTATTTGATACTTCATTTATATATAGCAAAATTAACATAATATATTCCCCTTAATTATATTTTAGTTCTTAAGTTTTAGGTTGCATTCAATTTTAATCTCCAATTTTTTTTAAATTAAATTATTTTAATCCCTCAAATTTGAAAGAGTATATTTTTAATCCCTAAGCATTAAGTTTGTGAGACTACTAAAATCATTTTCAAATTATTTTTAGTCTGTAAACAATAAATTTTTGAAATACTAAAATCATTTTTTAAAGTTGAAAGACTCTTTTCTTTTTTAAAAAATAGGAAACCAAAACCGAATTTACTCTAACTTTTAGGGATTAAACATAATTAAGACTATATATACTTTAAAAATATATAAAAATATGAATCAATTGATTATATTTTTATTATTGTTCAGTTTTGATAAAATTTGATACAATTATTTAAAGTAATATAATATATATACACTTATAATTCAATAATTAGATTGCTAAAAACCATTTTATGTAAAATTATTATTAATATAATAACTGATATAACTTATATCGTTGGTTAAATTTCATCACTCCCTAGTTTATTTCCACGGGAATAGTTTATTTCCACACTTCTCAATGAAAATGAACTGGTGCTCAATACAAGCCTAAGAATGATTTTTAGATGATAATTTTTTACTGAATTTTAAATAAACGTAGGCATGTTATATACTCATCTCAACATTTTTTATGATCCCAACCTTAAAACAAACGACGTCTTTTTTTTCTTCTATGAAATGGATAAAATAAATGACATTTTGTAAAGTTAAGAATTAATATATTTAGAAAATAAAAATTAAATGACTATAACAAAAATTGAAATATTTTCTTTTAATTATCGACTATATATATATGTATAAAATCAGATCCAAAAATTTTAGAAAATAAATTCGAAGAGTTTACTCAAACATGAGTCAACAGCACTAATTATATAAGAATCAGATTGCGAAAAAGAACAAGAAAAGAATTTAGGACCATGAACAAATGAATGGCACTATCTGTCGATTGAATTATGTGAAATAAATTTTTGATACTGAACCAAATGGTCCACATAACAAGAAAATTTAATTCAATTAGTTAACATAATATATAAATGTCATAAATTATGTTATATTTATTTTCTATTTTTACAGATAAAAAAATTAATTCAAATAGACTGTAATCAAGTGGGTCTCAGTGGGCGATGTCTGAATGACTCCCAAGTCAACCATGCGTGTTTTGATTGGTTTGCCGCTATGCTTGCTCTGAATGAGGTAATTTTCCTTCAATGGTGGGAAGAAATATAAGTGTCGGATATGATGAAACAATTTAACAATAACAATGAAAGGAGAAAGGGTTGTAATTGTAATATTGTTTTATTCGATCTATTTTTAATATTTTTTTTTATGTTGGATAAAATTTTATATTGATCTTAATTAATAGTAAAGATTGAGATCTATGTGTTTAGTAAAACAAGAATTAAATAATTTCATCTACTAAGATCGAATATTAAAAACGAATATATATGGAATATATTATGTTAATATTTATTGTAGTCAGGAGGCGCTTTGTTTTCTTCTTTGTTTTAAAAAAAATCAATTAGTCTAAAGTGAATCTTGTCACTAGGGGGTATTTTGAATTTATTTCATTGTTTAACTATTTAATTAACTTGTAAAAAAACTATTTAAAATTAACGACTCATCTTAATTCATGTTTAAGATTTTCAAAACATTTTAGATTTCCACTTTGACTTTGAAAGCAGAATTTTGTCCGACAATTTGTTTTTCTTTATTATTCTTTACATTATAACTTTATATTTTTTTTAAGAACTTAATAGTTTTTAGTAACTATAAACCGATTTTATTTTACTTTGCAACTCTAAGTGTTATTGAATTGATTGAATACTTGACATCGAAACATTTCAAAATTAGAGCAAAATTTAAATAATTTATTTTTGTCATCATATTATTAATATAAAATATTCATTAATTTTTATTTTCAAACATTTTTTTCATTCTTAAAATTTGAATTCGATAGGTTATTTAAAGAATTCAAATCTAATTTCACTCGGTACAGTGACATGTTGATAAAATTTAAATATTTTTCATTAGTGCAATAGTTTGAGTAAGTGTTGTATTAAAAACTGATTTTTATTATGCTTAAATATATTTTAAGTTTTTGATAAATGATCGATTTTTATTTTAAATCTAATAAATTTTATCATAATAGATTTTTAATATATTAAAACTTTTATTTTCAATTTTTGTTATAAACAGTTAAATGATAATGTGATATTATTTAAATTGTTGATATATTATAGAGATTTATTTGTAAAATATCATGTGATTATTTAACTGATGATAGTGATTTATAAAAAAAATAATATTTCAAGATTCAATATAATAAAAAAATTATTAAAAAGTATATGATTGGACTTAGATTTTATTGTATTTTTAGATCATTAATGTGTAGCTGCGTTCAAATTGTGGTTTATATATATGTGTGCTCGAGGTTTGTGTCTCGGTTCTCATTATATGAAGTACGACTGGAAATATCCAAGTGCACCACCAACGTTGGCATTTGGGCATTTGCAATTCATGCTCATCTCTCCTTTGACCACTTTGCATCTGCGCATTGCCTTGCGTCATCTTTACTTCTAGAACCAGTACTGCTCTTGTTCAAGGATCCTCAACTTGTGTGAATAGACAACTTTTTTTGTTTTTTTTAACGTGGCCGTTTTTTCCAGTTAATTTGATGATTCAATTAAATTTGATTTCTGTCTAGTTTATAGTTTGATGTACAATTTATATGCCTATAAAAGCAGTTGTCTACTTATCTCTACTAAATATGTCTACCACGTCCTAATTCCCTTAAACCATGCATATGCTTACAATGATATGGAGACTTGACAGGCAACAATAGTGCGAATAACTGCCTCATCAACTAATTTGTGATCATAGTTCTAATTAATGACCGAGAGAGGGTTTTACTTAAATATTTAATTGATCCTTCAACCACACTCTTATCTAAAAGGGATGCTTTTCTATGTTGATAATTAGTTGTAAGTGTATATAAGTACAACTGATTATCAAATATGCAGAAAAGCTGGAGCATTTGAGTCTGATTCTGCATGTGTTGGCTTTGTTTCGTGTAAATAAAGGACTTTGATTCAATCATTCACGATGTGCATGTGTGCATTTTGTGATATTTGCATAGGATGCAACCTTACTTAATGAACACTCAAGTAACTCAGATAAAATTTGGACAGCAACATAAAAAAAATAAAAATAAAGTTAATCCATCTAATTAACTGTAAATGAATTCTGTTTAATTACATCAGGTATATTATTATGTAAATAAATTCTGATCTGGATGTTGAACTTCGATTAGAAGGGGTTATCAATTCCCAGCACTGTTTCAAATTTAATTAGAATTTTGAGAGTTGTCCTCATTCAACAAATCTTTCTTTGCTAATAAAATTAGGGAAAATATTAGGCTTTGAAGTTTGAACAAATGGCTAGAGCAGAATTGATATATAAGGAGAATTGAGAGCAAACATTTCTAACTATTCGATCATATTAAGCTGGATAATGTTTTCGCTAAATCAAATACGTATTCTTGAAGAAATCTCAGTAAGTTATAGCTAGCCCCCGGTGGCCCGTGCTGGCGTTTATTTTTTATATTGGATTATAATGACAAATAAGAGGCAAAATGATCATTTGGGTATTTTTTTTGTTAATTATTATTTAGAGGTTAATTTAAAATTATTATTCAAGAAAGGACAAGTTGAAATATTTGTTACAATTTATAAACTGAAAGTTATAATTGATGTTACGATTTCTATTTTATCTTTTTAATTAAAATTGTAAAATATTTTATAACTTCAATTAATTTTTCAACTAAAATATTGTAAAATTTAAGATTTTAAAATCGAAGGATCTTTTTTACGACTCTAAAGTCGTTAAAGTTTTTAATTTTTTCTATAGAAGTTGCAAATTATGACTTCTATTTTTTTTCAAATAATTTAAAAAAATTTATAATTTGTAATTTAATTATTTAATAAATAAATATATTTTTTAGTTTTATTTAAAAAATTTTATATGATTTTATTCAATATTTTCTGAATATTTTTTTATTTAATATATTTTTATATTTAATATTTTCTATATTTTTATTAATGTTAAGGATTTTTTTATATTAAAAAAATAATGAAAAGATTAAATTTAATTGAAAATATTAAAATGTTTTGTTACTAATATTAACTTATAATTTATCAAATAATATTATTTTTTTAAAAAAAAATTTGCATTATGTTTGCATGTAAGTTTGGGAAACAAGGGAGTTTGAAGTTTAGGAAATTGCAAATATGTGACTTGGACGATGAGTAATGGCATGTCATGTCAAATTAAACGAATAGTCGTGTGATTATAGAGAATTTCAACATGTACATCTTGCAATTTGAATTACGATGACTTTATTGACATGGTATACAAATTGGAAAACTACCAAATTTATCGGTACCAATTTCATTCCCTTAGAAACAAAGATAAATGGTTTCAATATTTGGATTAATATTTAAGTCTATTGCATTATTTTTTTTAATTTACAAAACAAATAATAATCCTTAACATTAGTAAAAAAAAATATAGAAAATATATTAAATAAAATAATATACCAAAATTTAAGAAATTATTAAATAAAACTATATAAAAAATAATAGAAAGTATACTAAATAAAAAAATATTAAAAAATATTAAATAAAACCATATAAAAAATATATGTGAAATATTAAATAAAACTAAAAATGTAAAAATATATTTATTTATTAAATAATTAAATTAAAAATTATTATAATTTTTTAAAAAATATTTGAAAAAATAGAAGTTGTAAATTAATTTACTGCTTCTATAAAAAAATTAAAAAAAAACATTAACAACTTTAAAGTCATAAAAAAAATTAATCCTACAATTTAAAGTCATAAATCTTTTTTTTAAAAATAATTGAATTCGTAAATATTTTATGACAATTTCAGTTAAAAAAAATAAAAGTCATAACATTATTTACGACTTTTAATCCAGAAGTTGTAACAGATGTTACGACCTCCCTTTGGATAATAATTAAAGACTAAACCTAAATGGTAATTAACACACCTTCAAATGGTCATTTCGTCAACAAATATCATCCAACATCTTATTAATAAAAAAAATGATTTTGATAAATTTTCAGCAAAAGATTTTTTTTATAAAATTAATCAATTAAAAATAAATTTAAACATAACTATTAAACTAATTATTATAAAATTAATAATCGTACCATGCATAACATCTCTTAATTAAATAATAGTATACAAAATATTTACAGCAGCACAATCTAATTAATTTTCAATCAAAATGAATGGATTTGTAAATCACAATTCAATAATTGTCGTTATGCCAATGGGTAATTTTCGTTCTCATTTTTTTTCACAAGTATTTTCTTTTGAAATCAATCCTATTTTAAAGTTTTCATTCTAATAATTGATTCATCATATATAAAAATAATCTTCATATAGTCAATTAATTAAAAATATACTTAAGCAAATGAAATTAATGAGAAGCTTTTACTAACGCTATTTCCCGTTTTAATTTCCATAATATCATTTTTTTAAATTTTAACTAAAGCTAATTTTTGGTAAAAAAAAAAAACTAAAGCTAATTTAATTTTTTAAAAGTAAACATTTATTTTTATAAAAATTATAAGTATAATTAATTTAGTTCAACTAATAATAACGAAAAATACTAACATATATTTTTTAACATGCTTTATTTTTGGATTAATCATATGTGTGACTCCCATAAATAGCATGAGTCTACACTAATGAAAAAGTGTGTTACTAGTGTTTCCCATAATAACATAAAAAATGGTCATAAAAGTGCCTTAATTTTCAACATAACATTGACCTTTCAAATTAAATAACTTGATATGAAATTCTGTAATGTTCTTAGCACTTAACATGCACATAATTGTTTTACTACATACAAATTAATGTCATTTACTAATGAATAAAATATGTTAAAAATTAGGATTATATCTTGTTAGTATAAATTTTTTCCAAGAGAAATTAAATTATTAGTATAAATATTATGAATTTACATTAATGTCTGATGTATAATACTTACATTTGATATATTAGTAACACGTTGTATATAGATAAAGATTATATAATTAGAAACCGACTCAATTACCAAACTACTAGTATATCATATTCTTTTGGGAGGTAAGGAAACATATAAAAACGTTATTGAAAACGATAATTGAATTGTATTGAATCTCTACCCACTTGAGAGGGTTATTCTCAAGATATCGTATTTTACTAATATTTCTTTTGCTTATTAAATAAATAAATAAAATGTTTTTTTTTCATCTTTGTTGCTGAAGAACCACATAGTACTAATTTATGCATCTTTGAACATCAACCAAAATCTGTTTACTCATATATATAACTCATGCATTACAGCTAGAAAAAAAAAGAGTTACTTTTACCATGATATACCTTTATTCACTGGACCTTAATTTATAATTTTCCAAGTTTCAAGCAATGTACGTACGTACATTCACATAGTATATATAGTATCCTGACACATTTTTCACCTATACAAACATCCTCTATATGCTGGTGTCCAGTAATCTGGTCCACTGCTCTCTCTGTAAACTAGAGGAGTACATGAAGTAGGAACTAAACAAAGACCTCTGCTCCGAAGGTCTAACTTGGTGTCCTCCTTATCTTTTCTATCCAAGCTTCCCCATGGGTCCTTCATCAGTCCCATGAAAACCAATGTCAATTAATAGGGTTAATTATTGATGAGAGTGAAAACTTGAGAGACTTTTAAAAGGAATGAACAAGTTTCTTACTTTGTGAGAGTTAGCCTTCAAGTAAGGGTTGCTCAGTAGCTGCAAATATGCATAAAGATTTTTTGGTCAGAAAATATGCATGAATATAATTGTAAATTTAGCAAAACAAATATTACGTTAAAGGAATTGAACAACAAGAAATTCTTAACCCTTATTGTATTATAATTAGTTATATTTGTGAAGGATAAAATAATAGTTAGTTAAAATATTTTTGTGTTTAAAACTGCATTTTAGCTCTATGTTATATGTTGGGGATAGCGGCCTTGACTGAGCATTAATTTCTACTCAGGTGATCTTTAATTTATATTTGAAGTCTCATATATATAGTGGATGATGCTCATGCGATCGAGAAAAGTGCCCAATCGTTCAATGTAACATTCCTTTATTCATTTTAATAAGGGATTAATTTATTCAAGAAGTCTAGTTTCGTTAGCATTAAAAATGATAAGAAGAAGAAGAAAGAAAGCAATAACAACAATAATTGTGTATTATATAGTTGCATAGTGCAATGGAAAGAAACTTTTCCACAATGATGCCCACCTGGACTTGTTCTTGAAGAAACTTTATGTACCCTATTGCTTCAAATAGCACAGATGCTGTATCTGTCTGAAATTCAACAAAAAAAAAATTGATCATAATGAAGTAGGTAGTGAGAAAAGTAGAGCACTGTTAATTATATATATTTATAAAGAAGAGGAAACGAAAAAGCTATGGTGTTAGTGCAATGGGTAGTAACCTTTCCAAATGGAGACACAATTTGCTGAAGGGCTGTAATTTTGTCCCCTAGCTTGACTTTGGGTGCCTGCACCTTTTAAACAATGAATAGAAGTGTCTTAACAATGCACACAAAAGGAGGTTCCCCACTTTATGCTTTTCTTTACACTAATAAGTTCATGTGTTGTGTGTTTTATATATATACCTTTGAAGAAGAAGCTGTTGATGTTTCTTGCTTAGGCTTTTTCAACATTGCATCTGAAGATTCTTCAGATCTTTTCTTCTTTACTTCACGTGTTGTCCCCTCCCCTTTTCCATTAACATTAGTTCTTATCTGCATCACAACATATTGTACACATTTTATAACAAAATTAAGCTAGAGCTAGCTGTATAATAAACCATAATAATTGGTTTATGTGTATATATAATAGTAACCTTACCGGTGGTGATGGTGTTTGAAGACCTTGCTTCTTTGATTCAGATACGTTCAGGTACTTCATACTAGACTTTTGACTATGGACTCCAATAACTGGCCTTCCCAACCTACTGTTAAAGGATATAACATCTGACAAATTTCTTGTGCATGAAGAAATATTGGGCATACCATGGTAGAGTTTGCAACTATCACCCACTGAAAAGCTATTGAATCCATTTGCTTTCAATGTTTTTCCAAATACTGCTCCTGGTGGCACTTCACTTGCATGATACTCTGGCTTCACCTTCATGTCATGATCATAGCAATTAGGAAACACTCCAGAACTTCTACTTGCTCCTCCAAGAGAGCATGATGATGTGGAGTCTCCAAAAGGTTGCTTGAAGTGTTCAGATCGTGGGAAGTGATGATCCATGGAATTAGAACTCAAGGACATGTTGTTTGTTTGTGGATCAAAGTGGCTACTAACTTCTGGGTCTGGTGGGGCAATAGACCAAGTGCTTACAAGATTAGATAACTTGGTCAACCTTTCATTATTCTCAATCATCGCCTCACTGAACCCATTTAAGTGCTTCTCAAAGCTATTTAATGAAGTTGGACCATTATATTCCCAACTTGTGTGATCAAGTTTCTTCAAGTAGTCACACACTGGTTGAAACATAGTGCTTGTCATGCTTTTGGATGACAGTGCATCCAGAAAGTTCTCTCCAATTTCTTGGCCGTTGTGCAACTCCCCGTTTGATCCAACACCTCTAAAATTATTTGTGAAAAAAACTTAGTTGTAATCAAACTAAACGAAAAATATAACAAATCAATCTTAATATTGTGTGCACAAACCAAATTAAAATCCATTAATTCAGCTTGTTGAAAGATTTCAAAGATAATAAAACACGTGTATATTAAAGTTGTATACATTATATTGTTTTATAGTATGAACACACACATGAATTAGTTGACTGGAGTAGCGCACATAACAGCTTTTAGATAGTGGAAAGCAAAAGCCTAGAAGATTATTTGACCAAAGAAAACCGCAGTACCTTAACCCTACTATTAATTAGCACCTATATATAAGCATTCTTAAATTTCAGCCTTTTTTCTATCCTTAAAGATTATCCTCTACCTTATCTCTTCTTACCGCTGCAGATTATATATAGCAATAAACAACATCGAATATACCTATTTATAAAAGTACTCTAAATATTCTTATTCATATAGCTATATTTATTCCACTTTTTATGGTAAAATCATTAATAACACACAAACTTACGATAAAACATGACTCCAAAGTTGATTATCTGAAGCATGTTCTCCCATCAACTCGTGGGAGGAAGGAGCAGGTGGCTCAATGAGTCTGCGAGAGGACTCAACAGTGAGGCTTGAATGGTTGGAAGCATTAGTGAAAGATGTAGAAACAGATATATCCTCCTCACAAGAAGAGGAAGAATTAGGGTTTTGTTGGTTGTTCCATGTGCTATTAGTATCGTTCCAGGAAGAAAGAGAATTTGCCTGGAGATACCACCAATTGAATGGCGTAATGGAGGTTGCAACTGTGTTTCCAGCACTTTCTTCAGTCATCTCTCTCTCTAATATCTCTCAACTTTTTTCTTCTTACTCTCCCTTTTATTGGTTGAATAATGGACCTTGGCTAGGGTTGGATATATAACACTCTCTTTGCTTCTTGTTGTTGTGGTGGGGATTTATGGAGAGGATTGCTCCAATTTCAGTGACGTATAAATTTGTAGGTTATATCAATTATAGGGGAGACAATAAAATATGCAACCTGAGTTTTTCCACTAACGTTCGTGGGCAATTATTATATGAGGTGATGGGCCAGCACGAGTTTGGCTTAATGTTGCTAATGTTGGCGAGCATGGTATTTATGGTTGCAAGTTTTATTACCACTTAGGTTATTACACATTAATTTTTTATATTATTTTATATTACTTTCATTCTAGATAATTAAAAATATAATTAAATTACATCACGTTATATCTATATTTATGTTTTTAATATAAAGAAGTAGAAAATATTGATTTACAAAAAAATAACAATCCTGTATTGCTCTGTAAGTACATTGAGCACTTTCTTTGCGGTCTTTCGTGAAGAACACAGAGTATTACCACTCATTCCATGGGGATAAATAACTTTCTCAAAATATTGTAAAAATTGGATATAAATTAATGCTGTCTGCCAAAAAATAAAAAATAAAATACAGAACATCAGAAAGTGTAATTTCGCATGCAGTTTTCCATATATTCATGCAACTATACGTGTTCATCATCAAATTTTCTATCATAAAATAAAATACTTTAATGGATGCGATCTTGCAGTTCTAAACGAACTGCATGTGATGCTCATCTTAAGCATAGTGTAGTTTATTAATATGGGGTAGAATTTGGATAGAGATAAGCTTTTTTGTGATCATTTTGACTAGTTTGGTTTAGTTTAGTTTGTGGAAACTTTTCATTTACCAAATCTTTCTGAATTTAAATTTTGTTTAAAGCAATTATGCCCATCTTTAGTAAGGTTGCAAGTGTTATCTAAAAGTTACAGGATAGAATTTCTGAAAAAAAGTTTTAGATAAATAAATAAATTTTAAATTATACTAAAAGTTTTATTTAATTTTATTATTTATTAATAAATTAAAGTGGATCTTGGTTTGTTTTTCAAAATTGTAAGTTAATACATTCTTAGAAGTTGGAAAAGGAAGAGTTTAGCATTTTTCATTACCAAGAATCATAGACTGGTACACTATTTTTTAACTCGCTGAATTAATTTTCCATATGCGTTTGACTAAATTCAGATTGTGGGACCCACCTATAGCAAATGGAGATGTTGAGCGTGGAAGGATCAGTTTGTTTTTGTCAAATGGATCAGCATGCTCACCACTCAAAATGTTCTTTTGAAGAAAATTGTTTTGGACAAATGGTGCCAAATGGAGTTTTTCTCTTTTACCATTGTTGGATCGTGAAGAGAACTGCAAATATTGGGATCTTCAATAATAATTAATAAGTAAAACCCATGTAATTCTTTTTTATCCAAGTAAAACCCATACAACCCAGTAGATTTTGTACTTCTTTTTTGTTTGATAGGAAAAAAAAATCGTGAACATAGAAAAAGAATCATCGAATAAAATACTCTATCCACAATAGAGGGAAAAATTGCATGGATGGAAAAGTTGTATGCATCAATAGGCAAATTCAAAATCTATCTTAATACATGATTTCAACTTCAAGTAAAAATTCATTCACAATCTAAGTAAAATCAACTCAAATATTTTAATAAGAAATATGTAGATATTTTTTTAAAACTTGTCGTAGATACCAAAATCTCTTCAATCACATTTTTGAATCCTAAGACTTAAACAAAAAGAAAAGTCAAAATATATTTAAAAAAATTCAAGATTTATATTATATTTCCATTAAATTTAAAAAACTCATCTAAAATGTCAATATTAAACATAATAAATATCTAATGAAGCCAAGTACAGAACTATAGTGCATGTTTAGATTGATTTGATCATATACCAACCTAATTACACAAAGGTAAACTTAAGCATAGAAAAAACTAATATAAATACAAGTTGGGTTAACCCACGACTCATAAAAACCCACTGTTATGTTTTTAAATTAGCTAACCTTTATTTATAACCAACTTTGAACCTTTGCCATTTCCACGTCATCAGCATTTAGTTTTAAAACTTTAATACAATATACTTTGTGTTCAGCCTTATTGACCATACAATGCAAATCCAAGTAAGCTTCAAAATCTAGTAACAATGGTGACAAAGCCAACATCATCTGCTCTAGTTACAAAGTCAAAATCTTGTGTCGCATTGTTGTTAATGATAGCAAGGGCATTCATGTGTTGGTACGTGCATCAAAAATCCAATATTTAATTTGGTTAAAATACAGTTTTAGTTGTTTATATTTTTTATTTATATTCAATTTGGTCTATTACCTTTAAAAAGTTTACTTTAATTATTTATGTTTTTAAATTGAGTCAAAATGATATTGCTGAAACAATGATCATTTTTAATTTTAGGACATAATTTTGAACTTTTTTTTTTACTTATTCAATACATGAATAATGTTTCATTAAATTTATTTACATGAAAACTTTTGAACCTAATTGATGTTTGAGTCAAAAGAAACAAACATGATGAAATCGCTTGAAAATAAGTCTCATGAACAATTAATTAGAAAAGAATTTAATATTAATTTTTAAAATTTTCAGTTATAATGTACACCCCAATAATCCTCATATATAGTTACTAAGTTAAGGAGTGTTTTATGAGATATGTTTATGCAACTCAAGAAGAGTTGAAAGAAAAGAAAGGCTAGAAGACCCCTATATGTCAAAGGAAGGGACAGTTGATCACCTTTAGACAAGGGGATGGGATTAACATTCTTGGGTAAGGAAAGAATGTATGAGGGAACCTCTTCGATAACAAAGGTGGTTCAAACTACTCGGAGGGGCATATAATTAATATGATGTCACAAACAAAGGAGACACCTCTTGAAGACTTAGAGATCATCAAGTCAAGCGAAAGATAATAATAAAGGTAGCTATAGAACTAGACATAAAAAAAATATGTGAATGTTAATGTTAGAAATGCATGTTTTTTCAGATGATGTGTGTGTCTATTGATTTATCTTCTATTAATTGACTAAGTCAAGTGGTCCACTCACCTTATTTTCATTTTCTTAGGAATAAGTTGTTGTTAATCTTATAAGCTAATCTTATCTCTTATCTTTAGCAACTAAGCCCCCCATTTCTGGGACGGGCCTCGTTATTATTTGAGGATACCCCTGCTCAAATAAAAACTACAACCCCTGAAAGACTAAGAGCAAGAATCTTAAACGTTCTATGCATATAAAAAATAACCTTTTTGATGGGAAGATGTTATAAAAGGAGATGTGCAAGACCAAGGTCCCTGTGCTTGCTATCTGAAAATCTCAATACACCACCAGTAGTGATAGTGAAAACATAGAAGATCCTTAAGACAAAAGTCAAATTAGTTTGGAGACTCATAAACTGTTTACAGGACAGCTACAATTCATCTTTGGAGCAAACAAGAATAGCAATGGCGGAAAGTATTTATGGTCTTAATTTTTCCGCACTTAACCTAATTGCTTATGTTGTTTATGTATAAGCATGATTAGATTATTTAGTTTTTCTTATATTTGGTATCAGAGCCCGTTTATTGTCTATGTTTTGCTTTTGTTTCACACTCATATATGTGAAATATTATTTTATTAAATATATGAGTATTTTATTTGAACGTTTTAATTATTAAGAAGCTTTGGAATCATATGAAAATTGAGTTTCTAAGCTTTATGTAAATTAAAACATGGATTTTGATGTTGAAAAAGGCTGAAAAACCATTGGGTTTCTAATTCATGTTCGTGGGTCGCAATTGGGTCAAAGTGACCAAGTGACTCAGCTCAAGGTTGAAGATGATGAACAATAATAATAATAATAATAATAATAATAATAATAATAATAATAATAATAATAATAAAATAGACATTTTTGCCCTGGCAGGATTTCGAACCCACGTCCTCCAACACTTTTAGAAAAATTCACATAAACCGCTAGACTAATGCAACTTATCTAATATTTACTCGCTTTTTCTGCATATTATACATTTCATGAGTTCCTATAATTAATTAAAATTATATATTAAGTTGTTTAAAGATCATATAAGGAATTAGACATAATATTGTAATTTATTGTTACTATTCCCATTTTTATTTTATTTATTATTTATTATTTTGATTTTTGTAATATGTGGGAATTGAATCTGTAACCAAATAAATGGCTATAAAGCATTTTGCCAATTGAACTAATGATAATTTTGTGATATATGTTCACATGACCTATTGTTATTATGTCATTACATGTATTAATTTATGTTTCCCTATACATGTAATATTAAGTTGATTAATTTAAATGATTGACTATTTAATTTTATTATTTATGGTTAATTACAGTAAAATTAATTTTGGAAATTAGATAATATTTAGTGATCTTTATAATTTAATTAATTAAAGTCTAGCCATTATAACTTTAATTATTTAAATTATATATTAAGACTCTCTAGATCACATAAGATAGATGATATTAATTGTAATTAGTCATATATAATATAATAGATATCATCCCACATAAATTTCTATTATAGTTTTGTATGATTAATTAGGATAAAATATTAAAATTATATTTTTTGATTTGCCCAAAGGGATCAAGAAATATAACTTGATAGTTTTATCATAATGTTTATGTGAATTTAATTGAATTAAAATTTTAGCCCAAAGGCAAATTTTATGTCACTAAATTCATAATTTTATAACATGACTTACATTGGTAAAGCATGGAACATTATTTTTGTCTCAAATTTTATTGATAAGCATATATGTTGAATTATTTTGTAACTATACAACCTATTAATACAATTGATGTCCCGGAATTGAGAGGGAAGTATTTTTCTATATGGAAGGAAAATATTTTACTGATGTTGGGGTATATGAACATTCATTATGCTATCTTGAAACTAAGCCCCTAGCAATTACAAAGAACAATATATACTATGGTATATAGGCAGGTATTAAGGGCTTAGTTAAACATGATGACAATGTGAGAGTGTTCCTGAAGTACATTGATGAACAATTTGAAACTTCAGGGAGGACATTGGGAATACCTTAATAATGAAATTTTCTTCCATGAAGCTCAATACTCTGAGGGGTGTGGGTGAGCACATCAGGCATATGATGAACATTGCAGCTCAACTAAAAACTCTAGATGTGGACATGTCTGACTCTTTTCTAGTGCATTTTATTTTGAATACTCTCCCAGCACCATGTGGTCCTTAAAATATCCGACAACACACATAAAGACAAATGGTCTATTAATGAACTCATGACCATGTGTGTTCAGGAAGAGGGGAGTTTGCGGTTGGAACAAGGAGAGGGTTTTCTTATGACGAATGAAAGGAGGGGTACATGAAGAAAAATTGTCCTAAGTTTAAGCTATGGTTTGGAAACGAAAGGTATGCCTACCTTTTTAGTTTGTTATGAATCTAATATGATTAATCATAACACATGGTGGATTGATTTGCAATATGGTCTTTTCTATATTAATTTGCAAAATGATACCACTTATGATGTTGTGCATGTTAATGTTGACACAAAACGATGTGTTATGAATGAGGATTTTTCTATGTTATGGCACCTAACATTAGGACACATCTTGATCAAGAGAATTAAGAGATTGGTAAATAAAGGGGTACTTAGTGCTTTGGATTTTACTGATTTTGATACTTGTATAGATTGCATTAAGGGTAAGCAAACTAACAAGTCTAAAAAGGGTGCAAAGAGGAGCTCAAATCTATTAGAAATCATACATACAGATATTTTTTGTCCAGATATGGACGCAAGTAGTCCGAAATACTTTATCACATTCATAGACGATTATTCACGATATATGTATCTCTATTTACTTCGTTCTAAAGATGAAGATTTAGATGTCTTTAAAGTTTTTAAGGCCGAAATGGAGAAACAATGAGGAAAGAAAATTAAGATCGTGAAATCCAATAGAGATGATGAATACTATGGTAGATACACGTAGAATGGACAAGCACCTGGTCTATTTGCGAAGTTTCTTCAAGAACATGAGATTGTTGCCCAGTACACTATGCCTAGTTCTCTGGATCAGAATGGTGTGGCAAAAAGGAAGAAATCGAACCATAATGGACATGGTGCAAAGAATGCTTAGTAGTTCCAAGCTTCCTAAGTCATTGTGGACTGAAGCACTGAAGACGGCAGTGTACATATTGAACCGAGTTCCAACTAAGGCTGTCCCAAAGACACCATTTGAGTTATTTGTTGGAAATCGAGTTTGCGACATGTACGCGTTTGGGGATGCCTGTCTGAAGTGAGAATATATAACCCACAAGAAAAGAAGTTTGGCCCAAGGACCATTAGTGAATACTTCATTGGATATGTTGAAAGGTCTAAGGGATACAGTTTTTATTGTCCATTTCATAGTACAAGGATTGTGGAATCAAGAAATGTTGAATTTTTTGAGAATGACTTGATTAGTGGGAGTGATCAATCCAGAGATTTTGTTTCTGAGAAAGATCATTCAGTTACTCAACCATCCACTTCAAATCTTAGATTGGTTGTTATTAACAATACCCTTCAACTCAACTTGGTATTGTGCAACCTATCATTTAAGATCCATAACCTGCTGATAGTCTAGTAGATCAAGTTGTTCATGAGGAGCAAGAAGAAATTGTTGATCAACCAATTAAACAACAAGTTCCTCAAGAACATAAAGAAACAACATTAAGGAGATCTACCACAATAAAGAAATCAGCGATATTGAGTGATTTTATTGTGTATCTACAGGAATCTGACTATACTGTTGGAGCTGAAAATGATCTTGAAACGTTTTCACAAGTCATGAGTTCTAAAGAATTAAACTTGTGATATGATGCTATGAAAGATGAGATGAATTCTATGGCATCGAATGGAGTCTGAGATCTTGTTCAGTTGCTTGATGGTGCAAAAACCATTGGATGTAAATGAGTCTTTCTAAGAAATACTCATTTAGGCAACATTGAGAGATATAAAGCAAGACTCGTAGCCAAGGGATTTAATCAAAAGGAAGGAATCGACTACAAGAAGACATTCTCTCTTGTATCTAAGAAAGATTCTCTTCCCATCATTATGACACTGGCTGCACATTTTGACTTAGAGTTGCAACAAATGGAGGTGAAAACGGATTTTCTCAATGGAGACATAGAGGAAGAGGTTTATATGAAACAACCTAAAGGATTATCCTTTCTAAGGGTGAGCAATTGGTATGCAAGCTTAAGAAATTTATATATGAAACAAGCCTCCCGTCAGTGGTACTTAAAATTTCATGATATTATTTCTTCATTTGATTTCGTAGAAAATGTTATGGATCATTGTATATACCAGAAGGTCAATGGGAGCAAAATTTGTTTCCTTATTTTATATGTAGATGATATTTTACTTGCAACCAACGACAAGGGTTTTTCTATATAAGGTGAAATAATTTCTCTCTAAGAACTTTGATATAAAGGATATGGGTGATGCCTCTTATGTTATTGGCATCAAGAGACATAGTAAAAGGTGTTCATTGTTTGTCTCAAGAGACCTATATTAACAAAGTTTTGGAAAGATTTAGAATGAGTGATTGTTCACCAAGGGTAGCTCCCATGGTGAAGGGTGACAAGTTTAATTTAGGCCAGTGCCCGAAAAATGATCTTGAGTGGGAACAAATGAAGAACGTTCTGTATGCTTCGGCTGTTGGAAGCCTTATGTATGCTCAGGTCTACACAAGACCTGATATTGCTTTTGCGGTTGGAGTGTTAAGGAGATATCAAAGTAACCGAGGTTTAGACCACTGGAAAGTTGCAAAGAAAGTGGTGAGATACCTTTAGGAAACTAAAGACTATATGCTTATGTACAGACAGATTGACAACTTGGAAGTGATTGACTACTCAGATTCAGACTATGCTGATTGTGTTGATTCGAGAAAATCGATTTTGGAATATATTTTATGCTAGCCAGTGGAGCTGTGTCTTTGAGAAGTGTCAGGCATACCTTAATTGACTGCTACTTCCACTGTAGAGGTTGAGTTTGTTTCTTGTTTTGAGGCTACTTTACATGGTGTATGGATAAGGAGTTTCATTTCTGGACTTAGAGTTATGGATTTCATTTCTAAGCTATTGAAGATATACTATGATAATTCAGCTGCTGTTTTTATGGCTAAGAATACCAAAAGTTGTAGTCGAAGCAAAGACATTGACATTAAGTATCTAGCCATAAGAGAATGTGCTAAAGATAATACAGTGGTTATTGAACACATTAGTACTGAATTAATGACTATCGATCCTTTAACTAAAGGCATGTCACCATTCAAATTTAAGGATCATGTGGAAAGGATGAGACTTGGTTCTCATATGTGATTTTCATTGTAAGAATGATATTAAGAAACTCTATTATGATGTTTTTCATTCAGTTTATGTGCATCTACAGTTATTTATTCTGAGAAACATCAATTAAGTTTGGACCTAGAATAAACATTGGGTTTATTCATTAAGTTGTATGGGCTTGAGAAATATAATACAATGTAATACATGGAAGATACTACTCGCGTATATATTAGAGGAACTATGCCATGATTCATGTATTTTATTTCTCACTAAAGTGAATGATGAGATATGTGGACCAAGTGGGAGAATGTTGATTTATTTTCTATTAATTGACTAAGTCAAGTGGTCCACTCACCTTATCTTCTTAGGAATAAGTTGTTGTTAATCTTATCAGCTAATTTTATCCCTTATCTTTAGCAACTAAGCCCATGTTTTATGCATATAAAAAATAACCTCTTTGATGGGAAGAGGTTATAAAAGGAGATGTGCAAGGCCAAGGTCCCTGTGCTTGCTATCTGAAAATCTCAATACACCATCAATGTGTGATAGTTAAAGCATAGAAGATCCTTAAGGCAAAGTCAAATTAGTTTGGAGACTCATAAACTGTTTACAGGACAACTACAATTCATCTTTGGAGCAAACAAGAATAGCAATGGCGAGAGGTATTTATGATCTTAATTTTTCCGCACTTAGTCTAATTGCTTATGTTATTTATGTATAAGCATGATTAGATTATTTAGTTTTTCTTGCATCTAGTCACTAGGTAAGGAAAATGAAGTAAGTCCTATAAATTAGGTGAGGACATAGACTATAAATGTTTATATGCTCCCTATGGATATGTCAGGGTTATACCTCAGTAAAGGTTGATGTTAACCTGGAATGAACAAGGTAGGCAAAAGGAAAGGTAAGTTCCTTACCCAATGTAATGGGGAAGTTTTGAGTGACTTAATTAGTGTAATAGTGATCTTATACTGACTAAGGTAGTCTAATCTAAGTACTGGAAGAAAGTGAGAGAAATATGGCATAAGAATCGATTAGCTATTAAGATAATACCTCATAGTGTATGATGACTCACTAAAGTTGATAGAAACAAGTTCACATAATAGTTTTGAGAAAGAGTGTATAAGAGAGGGTTAGTGTAGAAGTAAACCATAGGCAAGAAGAATTCCTAGAGGTTTAGTGAGTAAAACCATGAGAGCTAAGAAAAGGATTACTAGGATAAGAGAATCATGCATCCTAGACCCTAAAGTGTTTAGAGCAGTCACTAAGACTTATGTCTCATTGTTTAAAGTTTCTTGTTTTTTTTAGGTTAAGCAGGTGAACGTTCTAAGATGGAGCTTGATTGCTTGAAGATACTAGCAGGAGGAGATAGTTTAGCATGTACCTTCAAACATTTTAGTTTATGTACCTTTATTTTTACGCTTTGTATGACACCTAAGTATCAAGTGACTTGTATGTTTAGTATTTCTATTAAGAGTTTTGTTTAGAAGGGTCTTTTGTATTTTATATTTTATTTTCGCTTGATAAACACAATGTAAGTTTATGTATATTCAAAGCTTCCATGTTATAGAAATCTAAGCGTAAGTAAGGTAATACCTCCTAGTATGTTACAAATATATGACCTAACTCTTTGAAATTGTTGGTGCTTTTAATTAAGTCGACAGAATTTTTCAATCCTGAAAATGGTTTAAATTAAAAGGCCTTGTGAATTTAAAACTTAATTGGACCTTGAAACCAAAATAAAATTTCTTGCTCCACCATCGCCCATCCTTATACAATTTATAATAAGTTAAAGTTAGATAGGTCAGGAGTGCGCGTGTGCAAGACATAAGTTGAAACAATATTTGTATAAGTATATCTTAATCCATGAAAATTTTATTTCTGTTAACCTGCCATCCCACATCCATGTAAGTACGTAAGAATAAGAGAACTATGGTGGGCTGGTGGAAGTTACAATTTTATTTTCTCCTTAAAGAAAATAAATTCAACTGTCTTCCTTATATGAATTGAAAACCATTGGCTCAAACACAAAGTAACCTTTTAGTTCCTGCACTGGCCAAACCACTACGTACAAACAGATGTTCCTGAGCCACATAATCCATTAACTTTACAACGAAATTAATTAACTAAGATCGAAAGTGAGCCATCATAACCAAATAATCCGTATAATTTAATAGTATAGTGTCTTTAGTTTGAAAGATGTAAAGGTTGGATAGGAGACGACATATACACAAAGTTGATAGGTTAGGTGGCTTTATTTTAACATTATGTCCTTTTGTTCGTACTGTTCAATTAGAACTATTGATAACCATGAGAGAGATAGTTTAATTGTTTAATTAGTATATATTATGATTTTTTTACGTGTGACTTAAGAAATTTGATTTACTTGGGCCACCGGGAAGAAAGCTACTAATTGCATGAAAGGGACGACGAAGGGATTACAGATATCGTTGTGGAAGATATGTTTGACATAAATTGGTATGTAAATTGACCTAAAAGTTAACATTGTTAGAGGTAAGGGGTTTGAGAGATAAGTATTTAGTATTAGATTTTTAAAGTATTACACTAAGTGACATTAAATATAAAATGTTCACAGTATTATCTTCAACTTAGAAAAATCTTATGATATAGAAAATTATTGAACTTCAATCCATATAAATTACATGTCTATGGTCCTGTTAATCTCTATGTAATAATACATATTTAATTATGTTTTATAGTTTGCTAGAAAAAACTAACATTTTTTAAAGGCAAAGAAGGTAGATTTTATTAAAGTCAGATTAATGCACAAGATGTGCCCGGACTGTGTGTGTTATATTAATAGAGAACATAAAAATTAAAGAGGTCAAATATTATCAATAAACTCAATCAAGAATCCACATGATCCTCTGAAATTCATTCGAACCTAATTAATTGGGGAGGGTTAACACTCAACCTATTGTTAGTCCTTAACAGACACTCAACTCACTTTTCAATTCCTACAAAATTGTAAACTTTTAATATATATGTTGTTCTTGTATTAGAAAGTTTTTCTTTTTTAGACTCTATTAATTATTAATTATTTAAGATACATTCATGTTATCACTTAATAAAAATTCTAAAATCAGATAAAAATAAAATATTTATTTATTATGTGGATTAAAATAAAAATAAGTTTCTGTCAAAAAATAAATAGAGACAGAAAAAAAAAAAGAATACCAAACCAAAAAATTCATGTATTATAAGTATACTATCCTCTTTTCAATAAATATTTAAGTGATTCATTTTTCTTATAAATAATAACAATAAAATAGATAAGTATAATTAGCTAAATGAAAAGTATTTTTTTTATAAGAAAAACCATCCAAATCTATTAGGGGTAAAATAAATATTTTTAACTCATTGAGAGTTTTAGAGGTCTAAACAATGTTAAATTGTTTCTTTGATCAATTCATTAACTTTTGATTCAGCAAAGCTAATTAAATGGGAGATTTGAGTTAGAGTGTAAGTGTGAAAACAAAGTTTTATGTTGGATAAAAATGAATAACTTGATCAACATGAGTGAGAAAGATATACAAATTTTAATACCTTAAGATTTTGAGTTGAATATATAGTATTAAATTCATTTGTGTAATATATTCAAAGTTCATTGATAAAGATCTCTTTTATGGTTTTAATTAAGTTAAATAATGCTTCACACCTTTTATATTGGTTCCATAAAAATAAAAATAAAAATTAAGCATGGAATCTCATTTCTTCTCGTTTTCTTTGGCAGACATGACACCTATGCCAAAAACTTTGAATTAGAATCCTGTCCCCTTCAGCCATGCGAATATGGATTTCTGCTAAAATAAGCTACACTTCATCCCCATCAATTTTTAAGTCTTTTTCCACTTTCGCTTCTCCTCTCCATCTTGCTCATCCAAACTCTTCTCCTTACCTTTAACAATCCAGTTGGTTCAAGTTCATCTCATTCCTTGTTGAATTTTTTTTTTTATCAAGATCTCCAAAATGATTTCTATTTCTTTCCTTCAATTTACTTTTTATCAACTTAAATTTATCTTTCAAATTAACGTCTACTGTCCTTCAATTTGCATCCCTTCCGTGAAGGGGCAACATATGCACACTGAGCATACCCTTTTTCTTTAAAATGATTGCACAATAATTTGATATACTGACCCCACTAAAAAATATCCCCCCATAAATTCTCCTAAGAATTTATCTAACCTGCTGCGCTCATAAATATGATAATTAACCTTCATTTTTGAATCTGAATTGATGAGAGCTTAACACACGACGAAGCCAAATGGGGTTGTGAAGTTCTTGATGAAATTAAATCGGATGCCAATATTGTAATCACCATCATCTTAGGTATTTTTCACATCTAATCCAAATTTTAAGGAGATAATAACGTGGAAGAATTTTATCATCAAATCAGTGATAAATACATTATGATAAAATACGTAAGTACTTTAATTATTATCGAAATACACAAGGATTACACGTATCATGTAACCCTTGAAGATACGAATACTTAAGCGCATAATTATTTTTAAAAAAAAAAAAATTAATTCACAGTTTGTTATTTAGCAAATTTTCAAAAGTTAACACATTCTTGAAGTTACTATGGGTTTGTTTGTACCATATCTTTTTAACGATTGAAAGGTTTGAGTGATTAAAATATGTCTTTATATAAGTTTCTTCATGCTAACTAAGCAACCCTTTTTTACACTCAATTCTTTTGATATCAGTTATTTTAAATTATTGTTTTTAAAATATTATAATCTAACCGGCATGAAATATATATGTTAAAAGGTACGAACCATGCAATCTTTTATACTCTAACATTCTATACATATATAATTTATCTATTTAAACTTTTGAGAGAGCTAACTTTTATAAAAAGGGATAATTGCAATGTTGAAGGTACAGTAAAAGAAAACTATGAGCGTCACTTTTATGAAATTGGTTTTCCTGATTTTTCTACTGACTTGGTTCATGGGCATC
>PYAF01002563.1:1882255-1898532 GCA_007407185.1 Glycine tomentella
CAATGACCTTCCTATATAAAGAACAAATTAGGTGAATATAAACAAAACCCTTTGATATGAGTGGCTAGGTAAAACCAAATTAGATAAGGGCATCCAATAAACCGAGTAATAGTGGCAACTCTTTGTCTACCTTGACATGCTTTATACGTTATAATCTTCCTTTTAAGAAATTAATTTCAATTACAAGACCTCCTTTACATATGTGATTAGAGAGCACGAGTAGTCTTCTACTTTTAAATTAAAAACGCATTTTGGATGGGACAAGTTTGGGAGTGGCAATTGCACGCGACCCATGTAAGTAATTATAAAAAAATGTCCAAGACTTTTTGAAGATTGAAAACTCCAAACCAAAAAGAATTGTTAGACTAGAATAATTCGTGGTCTAGTGGTGCTTGCTTGTCTACATTATATAATCACTACTATAATAAGAGCTTGTTGACCTATTTTCTCTTTGTGGAGGAGTTATCTTGCATTGTTATAGGGCTTTTCATTTGCTTTTTCTATTGTGATGTGTTTTCTACTTTCATGTTGGATTCCTCACTTGTTTGTTCCAAGTCCAAATTCCACTAGGAGTTGAGTGTTGGTGGAGGATGGCCTATATATAAATAATAATAATAATAATAATAATAGTAAATTTTAGCAACTTTTCTATTTAAAGAGAAATTAAAATCTCACTGGCTGCCCCTAATGTACTCTAACGTTCTGGATGTTGATGTTTTCTGAAGGGAAAAAAATTGGATTTGTGTTTAGTTTAAAGCTATATGCACATATATACTTATATTTTTCATGAGAGAAGTTAAAGATGTCAAGCTTTTTATGCTGAGTGGGTTACAAGAAAAACATGTAGAAACGGTTTTTCATTCCTAATTAATTAGCCTATTCTTTATAGTGTGATCAGAAGTTGCTTTTAAACATTAGAAATGTAGAATTTGTTTCCATAGTTTTAATTAGTTAGCACTGGGAAGCGGATTAAACCATAAACATTTTTATTTTTTGCATGTCTAAATTAATAAAAGTTATTTCTTATATGAAATGCAAACAATTTATGTGAAATTTTAAAAATCTTACTTAAAATACTGCATCTTATTACGTCTTTAAGAATCTTTATCAAAAGATTAGAATAATGTTAGTGGTTTACAAGACATTACGTCTAACCTAGAAGATGATGTTTAAAGCAGAATTTAGCACATACCAAAAGGATATAATATACGGCCTTAATTTTAACTTTGCTTATATTTTTGTGATAAACTTTAGTCATGTATACGTGTCCACAATGTTTTATGTAGATTTTTGTCACCGATAATCTTATATATTTTTTTGAGCAAATTAATTACACTACAAACTTATTGGCTAACTTATTTGTTGTTTGGTTAGTATCCATTAATATGAAATTTTTTTTAGGCAATCCATTACTATATGAACTTTACTTAATAGAAATTGAAACGTGATGTTAATTAATATGACCATTGTAAATTCTACATAATATATAACCTAGAAATATATATATATATATATATATATATATATATATTTCACATGGTACCGTACAATCGATAAAAGTTTAATTGATCCAATTCATATAATATTATTTAAAGATGTTATATTAATATAATAAAATTATATGACTACTTATATGGCTTTTTTTATTTCACATTACTCATTTATTTTAATTTCTCTCTCTTCTCTTCTTATTATATCTCTTATTATTTTATAAAGAAAAAAGTTGTATGAAAATGTTATATGAATTGAATTTTCTATTACTTGTCACATATATAAAATAAATTAACTAATTAAGCGACTACACAGATTGCAGAAAAAGGAAATAGTGACATGAAAAATTAAGGGAAAAAATAGTTGAGGGTGTATATGTTTCAAAATTTTATTTAGTAATTAAATAAAAACACATCGTTCGGGTAAAAAATTCCATGCCATTGATCTTGGCAACTACTCGATTAGTGCTTAAGATCTTATTGCTTCGTATATTCCCTCAAGTTCATTAATTACATAATATTATCTTTAATTCCTTCTATTCATATCAAGCATATTTGTTTGCATCTGCATGCATGACATGTATTTCATTCAGCTATATCATGTCAAATTAGTTTTAATTTTCAAATGATAATTTTTTAATTAGAATTTAATTCTTATGTACTGTAATGATTTTTACATTGTTAATTAATCAATTAGAAAATTAATCATTCTAGATATAAATTTTAAAATAATCGTACAAAAGTCAGTCATCTTATTACACATGACAATCTATGATTAAATCAGATTAAGTTCGATTTAAATTTTTAAGAATATGTTTTGTTTTGGCCAATTATCACTTACGTACTTTTGTAGTATATGTAGTTTGAAGACTTTGATATTCCTTGAAGTAGATTTATGCATGCTTCACATAATTGCTCCTAGATTTTTCTTTTATTTTCCTTTTATGAGAAAGCTGGTAGTAAGGGGAGTATATTAATTCCTAATACTACCAGACATGCAGGGTCTTATTAGCATGCTTGCAATCCTAAAAGGTAGGCAAAGATCTAACCCCTCAAAGATTATTTCAGGATGCAATCAAACTGTTCTTAATTGAACCATACTATTAGTTTTTGTGTGTTTAGAAATCTTCCAAAATTAAGATGATTGTCCATATATCACACCTTCTCGGAACTCTTTCATTTACAAAAGGGATGTTTGTTTCAAAAGGTTGTTGGATTGGGTCTTACTCCTTCAATGTTGACCCAGGTTTATTGAGGGTTTTAAAATCCTAAACCTAACCCACTATTATAAATACATTAATTAGGGGTGGAGGCAGGTGACACTTTGACTTTTGAGAGTTCGAAAGTTATTGGAAAAAAGTTTTCTTTTGAGTCTCAAATGACATTTTTGAGTGCATATTTGAGCAAGCCTTTGTGTTTTGCATTTAAGAGATCTCTAGAGAGAGTTCGAGTGTAATACTCCAGAGAGTTTGATTTTTACCTCTTTTAAAGAAGTTTGATTATCACCATTGTTGGAAAGGTTGAGTGAATAGTTACTTGGTGTATTTGATTATTTGTAACCCATTATTGTTATAGTGGAAGTTTGATTCTGGATTAGTGTCCCGTGAATTTTACTTCTTCACATTGAAGTAAGGTTTTCCCACGTTAAACATATTGTTTGTGTTGTTCTCTCTCTTACTTTTTTTTCGCTTCCGCATTCGATTTGAGGGTCCGTTTTGACCCAACAGTGGTATCAGAGCTGAAGGTTCGACTTGGTGACCCTGTATCGAAAGTCTTCCTAACGAGCCCAAGCACAACGTGTCCCGCAGGTGTTGCGGCGGTATAAGGTACAAGAACACAAGCTCTAAGAGCCTTGTTCGACGGTTCTGAAGGAGACGAGATGGAGACCAGTGGCATAACTTATGATGAAGATATGTTCAAGTTCACTGCAGGCAACTTCACTTATTGGAGACCGATGATGGAAGATCATCTTTATTGTAGAGATCTGTATGAGCCTATTGTTCTTGAAGAAAGATCGATTGGCAAAACCGACAGAGAATGGGAGATTCTGAGTCGGAAGGCAGTAGCTACAATAAGGAAGTATATTGATAGAAGCCTCTTTGAGCACGTGTCCGATTATACGAACGCGTTTGAGTTATGGAACAAGCTGGAGTCCATGATTCAGAAGAAGACTCTCAGGAACAAGGCACACTTGGTTCACCGACTTGTGAAGCTTGAGTACAAGAACGACATGAGTATGATTGAGCACCTCAATACCTACAAAGGTATTGCAAATCAACTCTCCAAAGCTAATATGAAAATTTATGATGAGATGCAAGCTTTGTTGTTGTTGAGTTCGTTGCCAGAAAACTGGGATACTCTGGTAGTTACATTGAGTAACTCGGGTCCAAAAGGAAAAGTGATGATGGATGCCGTGACGGACAGCCTCCTGAATGAAGAAGCCAAGAGAAGAGAACGAGGTGCTTCCATCACATATGAGGCCAATGTGGCTGAAAACAGAGGAAAATTCGACTTCTGGGGTCGTGGCAAGAGTCGGGATCGTGATGGACGTGACAAGTCCAGAGGCCGGTCAAAGCCAAATTTTGATTTGAAGTGCTTCTACTGTGGGAAGGTGGGACCCAAGAAGCCAGAATACAGGAATCTGCAGAATGAAGAACAAAATGGTTGTGTGAAGCCAGACCAAATCGTTCCCAAGAGAAGGCATGATAGGAGCACCACGGTTATAGCTGCTAATGCCAAGATATTCTTCCTTGGTGAAGAATTTTTGAATATAGCCCATGAAGACTGCACCTGAATTGTTGACTATGGTGCCTCATTCCACATCACCCCACATGAAGGATTCTTTTCTACTTATAGAAAGGGAGATTTTGGTGTCGTGAAGATGGGTAATCAGGTAACCAGCAATATTGTTGATGTCGGTGATGTAACCCTGACCACAGATGCAGGGTGCCGACTTGTGCTGAAGGATGTAAGGCATGTGCCTGACATGCGATTGAATCTAATCTCAGTTGAAAAGCTAGATGATGTTGAGTTAGAGAGTTACTTCGGTGGAAGTAGATGGAAGTTGGCCAAGGGAAACTTGGTCATGGCTAGAGGCAAGAAGGAAGGCTCCTTGTATGTCATGCAAGGAAGGATAAATGGAGGAGAAGCCAACTCTGTTCAGGATGGACCTAGCTTGAACTTGTGGCACAAGCGTCTCGGTCACATGAGTGAGAAAGAGCTCCAGATTTTGAAGAAGAATGAGCTACTGACCGGGTTGGAAGGCCAAGTGCTGGAAAGTTGCACGCACTGCCTAGTTAGAAAGCAGCACCGGGTTTTGTTTGTGAGACCGGATCAACCTAGAAGACGCAAGAATACTCTTGACCTCGTCCATATTGATGTCTTCTCCATGTCAAAAAGATCACTGGATGTAGCTCAGTATTTTGTTTCCTTCATTAACGATCATTCCCACAAAGTGTAGGTTTATTTGTTGAAGACAAAAGACCAGGTACTTCAATCTTTCAAAGAATTCTATGCTATGGTGGAAAGGGAGACTGGCATGAAGTTGAAAGTTGTTCGCTCAGACAATGGTGGTGAGTATTGTGGTCCCTTTGATGCTTATTGTAAAGAAGTCAGGATCCGACTTGAAAAGACGCCCCAAAGACTGCAGCTGAATGGATTGGCTGAAAGGATGAACCGGACTATTGAAGAGAAGGTCCGAAGTATGTTATCCAATGTCAGGTTACCGAAAGCATTCTGGGGAGAAGCCGTCAAAATTGCGGTTGATTTGATCAATCTCTCACCATCTCAACCACTTGAAAGAGAAATCCCAGAAGAAGTCTGGAGCGGTCGAAAAGCAACTTACGAACACCTGAAGGTGTTTGGATGTCGAGCTTTCGTGCATATCCCTAAAGATGAATGGGCAAAGCTCGATGCAAAAATGAAGGAATGCATCTACCTCAATTCACTAAAAATCGAGTTCGGGTTCAGACTTTGGGATCCTATCAACAAAAAGATAGTGAGTAGTCGGGATGTGATCTTTCATGAAGATGAGACTCTTCATGACATCTCAAAGCCTAAAGTCCGGGTTATTGTCCGACATGAAGAACCTGTCCTTCCTGTCCGAGCTGAAGCAAGGGGAGAAACCGAAGAAGAGTTAGATGACCAACAGGATGCTGATGAAGATCGAGATACTGAGGTCCGTGTTGATGACGAGGACCAGGATGAAGATGATGAACTGGATTCTCAAGCGGTTGAAGAAGAACAGTCAAGGTACCCTACTAGAGAAAGAAGACCTTCTACAAGGTACCCATCTAATGAATACACCGTCATTGCTGAAGACGGTGAGTCTCAGAGTTATGATGAGGCCATAACGAGCTCAGAAAAAGAAGAATGGGAAAGGCAATACAGGATGAGATGAAGTCCCTGCACGAAAACCACACTTATGAGCTGATCAAGTTGCCTAAAGGGAGACGAGCTCTGAAGAACAAGTGGGTGTATAAAATCAAACAGGAAAAGAACGGTCAGAAGCCGAGATACAATACCCGGATTGTAGTGAAAGGCTGCAATCAGAATAAGAGGATTGATTTTGAAGAGATATTCTCTCTTATTATGAAGATGACCTCGATCCAAACTGTGTTAGTCGTGGCGGCTTCAACGGATCTTGAGGTAGAACAACTGGACGTAAAAATGGCATTTCTTCACAGTGAGTTGGAAGAAGAAATATATATGGAGCAACCTGAAGGGTTCCTAGCTCCAGGATGCGAAAGCATGGTATGCCGATTGAAGAAGATTCTCTATGGCTTGAAACAAGCACCTCGGCAGTGGTACAAGAAGTTTGAATCTTTCATGACTGATCACAAGTTCGTGAACACTAAGACTGACCACTGCGTATTTGTGAAGAGGTATGAGAACGGAAAATTTCTGGTTTTATTGTTATATGTTGACGATATGTTGATTGTAGGGAAAATAAGATAAAGATTGCAGCCTTGAAGAAGGCGTTGAGTTCGTCCTTCGCGATGAAGGACCTCGGCCCTGCAAAGCATATTCTCAGAATGAAGTGGATCTTTAGGTACCTCCGAGGTACAACCGACTTACGCCTCCGATTTGGAGAAGGAAAAGTCAAATTAACAAGGCTACTCGGATGCCGATTTAGGGGGAGATTCCAACTCAAGGAAGTCAACGACTGGATACTTGATGAGATTTGCTATAGGAGCAATCTCTTAGCAATCAAGATTGCAGAAGTGTGTGACACTTTCGACAATCAAGGTCGAGTACATTGTCGTTACTGAGGCAAACAAGGAAATACTGTGGATGAAGAAGTTCCTCATGGAACTCGGCCATGAACAAGACAAGTACGAGCTGATGTGTGATAATCAAAGCGCAATTCATCTTGCGAAGAACTCGACCTATCACTCTCGCACCAAGCATATTGATGTGATATATCACTGGATCCGAGATGTGGTGGAGGTTGGATAGCTCGCACTTGGCAAAGTGCACACGACCAAAATTGGTCCGATATAATGACCAAGCTGGTACCAGCAAGGAAATTTGAAGATTGTTGTGAAGGTGCCGAGTTGTTGAACCCATCACATTGAAGATGCCGGGTTGATGTTGAAGCCGACTCATTGAAGTCGTAGGGGAAGAATTGTTGGATTGGGCATTACTCCTCCAATGTTGACCCAGACCCATTGAGGGTTCTAAAACCCTAAACCTAATCCATCACTATAAATATATTAGTTAGGGGTGGAGGCATGTGACACTCAAACTTTTGAGAGTTCGAAAGCTGCTGAAAAAGAGTTTTCGTTTGAGAGACTCAAGTGACATTTTTTAGTGCATATTTGAGCAAGCCTTTGTGCTTTGCATTTGAGAGATCTCTAGAGAGAGTTCAAGTGTAACACTCTTGAGAGTTTGATTTTTACCTCTTTTAGAGAAGTTTGATTATCACCATTGTTGGAGAGGTTGAGTGAACCACCAACATGGTGTATTTGATTATTTGTAACCAATAATTGTTATAGTGGAAGTTTGATTCTGAATTAGTGTCCCGTGGTTTTACTTCTTCACATTGAAGTAAGGTTTTTCCACGTTAAACATATTGTTTGTGTTGTTCTCTCTCGTTTTACTGTTTTCCGCTTCCACATTCGATTTGAGGGTCCGTTTTGATCCAACAAAGGTGAAATTGATATTTTGTACAAAATTATTTCTAAAATGTTAAATGAAATCTTAATCATGGGAGTCTTTATATACATTAAAATATGTGTTTTTTTATTGAAAAGTATGAGAATTGATTTTTCAACATGAAAACAAACCGATTGAAGTCTAAGTAACCTTAACCACCTATACCAGTTTGTGTTACTCAATTTAGCTATTTCTATAAAAGTTTGGTTATATGAATAAATTATTAGAAGTGAATGCCTTTTGATCGCTACAAGCAATATATACCATCCTAAATATCACCTAGTGGAATCCATCTAAACATGTTATTTAGTCGTTCATACTGCAGACTGCAGATTTTGTATTCTTTATCAAGAAAAGTTTTGTTTTGAAATCTTATATATAATGCAAACAACAATTATGACAATGAGAATCGGACCTAATTTAGTTCTCATACATCTATTTTAACTATTACCATTAGACTGACTCTATTAAGTTAAACTAACAAATGTATATGCATATCAAATTCAAGAACATGTGAGAAGTTATACAAAATTAGATCAGAAATTAAAGTATATAAAAGTATTAATAATGACCGGCAACAAGAATATAGTGAGTCAGATTAACTTTATAGAGATTTTGACATGTCAAGACCATGTAAGTTTCTCCAATAAATAAATATCAGCACAGGCCAGGATTTGACAATAACTTGCACGTTTTGTTTTTTAAGATATCTCTTTGTGCAAATTACGATGAATTTCTTAAGCTAAAGTCAAACATCTTCGTTCGAAATTGGTGTGTTTCTATTTTCTAATAGTGCTATCGTTTCATCATTGAGCATAGACATAGACTCCATTATCCACTACTTGGTGTACAACAAATCACCTTTCCTCAACAAACGTCCATTGTCGTCGTCCAAGCGAGTTCTCAACCCAACGCCCAACGGTATTGTAGATAATTAAACGTTTCATCTTACTTATATATTATCCTTTTCTTTATCAACTAGATCAAGACTTATAGTCATATTAACAAAGCCCGATACAGAATATAATAGACAATTTATTAGATATTTAAAACATGCTAATTAAAATGTGATTCTTAATTTTGTTTGTGAAAGGAAAAAAAACTAATTAAAATAAATAAATTTCACCTGGATAATCTGTATAACTTAAAAAAATGGTTTTGACTGTCAACTAGAAATATTCTTTAGTGCACACTAATAATAAGCTACCGTTTTTGTACCATTTTGACGACGCGTTTGATATTTTAATTTGTTCATACACATATTTTTTTGCTGAAGCTCATACACATTATGACACTTAAATCTCACTTTGGCAATTACGTTAGTTAATGTAAAAGTATTTTATTTTAACACTATTCTGAAAAGTACTAATGGCAATTGGCACCAAAAAACCATCCGCTGAGCTAACCAATGGATGATATTAAAATTTAATCTTAAAGAATTAAATTGATAAATGAAATCACCTGAAAAGTATTAAATTAACAATAATTGTATCTTTCATGTACTCCAATAAATTACCACTCGTTTAAATTATGGTATCACTCAAATTTTAATATAAATAGTAGGACACAAATTCAAGCCACTTAAGTTGTCACTCGTTTATTGGTTTAATCCATACACACGAATTTTACCTAGTAGATCAATGAATTTCAAGAAACATTAATTAAATAATGATTCTTTTGCTGGGCTGAAGCCCTCTCATTTGTTTACTCCAGCTTTCGATACCCAAGGTCATCAGCCACTTCCTTACTGGCCCACTCCTTTGATTTTGGGTCCCACCTAACGAACACATGTGCTCATACCTAGAAAAAAACAGCATCCTCTCTTGTCTTCTTATCTTATACTATTTCACTAAAATAATCCTTTATTGCTAACAAAAAGGAATAGTCCTCTTATTTCATCAAAAAGGCAAAACCATTACCTTCAAGACTAAGCTATGTGGATTTCAGTTTGTACCATTTTACTAGCATAGTCGAATAGCCTCATTTATGCCCCCAAAAATCATGATTGGGGAGGTTATCAGCTAAAACTAGGCTATTCCCTATGCAAAAATCATGATTGGACAACCTCCCCAACGCTGAATTCCGGAACCCATGAAGAATAAAAATGCATAAACAATAAATTTAATTCCTCTAAAGTGAAAAAGAAAGTTTGTTAAGTGAGAAAATGAAGATTTATCCACTGTCAATTTAAATAGTTTAAGTTTATAATATACAATAATTTCACAGTAAATAATTGATTAGTTTCTCACTTTACAACTTTTTGTCATTTTAGAAGGACCAAATCTCATGAACAAATCCTAGAGTCCAATAGAACTGGACCCACCCCACCGTTTTGCAAATGCAGCAGCTACATGAACAAATATGGTACATGTACCGTGAGAAGCATGTTACCTACAAGAATTTTCACCAAACACTAATATTCGGTGTTCTCACGTTGTTGCTTAAAATAATATTTCAGTCTCTCTTGAGTTAGGCCACTGCAAAAAGTAGCTTTACCCCCAACCAGTGTGACAAGAACCTCATACAGGATAGTCAATCTATTGGAAAAGAAGATCACTAAACAAGGTCCCGACTTTGTTTTGCCAGCATATTCCAACTGTACACTTCATATATCCTAAGACTGATGATGGCATGTTATACTAATTGCACAAAAACACTAAGTTTCATTTCCTAAGACTTGATAGTAGTCACCGTCTAACTGCTACTGTGTTAATGAAGTTAAAGGTTATGGCTTTTATAACCAAATGAAAATGTGACTTACAGAGCTTACCATTCTGACTCACCACCAAATTGACCATCAATAGAAACACAATTGATACATTAAGTCATGAACTGCATAAGGAAGTAATCTTGTGATCTCATTGAGGTTACAAATGAAAAGTAATGCCAAAAAAAAAATCTGATATTATCAAACCTTACAAGCAAAATGCAAAACCCTTCCTACAAACCTAATCTGCCCCCCCAATTTTTTCAAAGAAAAAAAAAACAAAAACAAACAGATAAATTGACAGGATGTAAGGAAAGGAGATTGCATAATCCCTGTGTTAACTAAAAATGCAATAGCAAAAACATCATCATGGCTCAAACACTTGATAGATGCACCCCAGGCAAAATTCTCAAGGTTCATCCCTGTACAAAAGATTTGACCAGTGTCCCCCGAAACAGATTAACGGCTAAGTATCGCAGCTAATTATGATCTTGATCTAGCAGAGAACCTTCAGACATCAGACCTTCTGTTTAAGAGTCACATCAAGTATCCCGATAGATACTTTAGGCTTGTAATGTTCATCGGTATCCACTTCTTCAATTTCCTGGCACAGGATTACAAACATTTCAATATCAACCTTAATCATGAAACTCCTTGACATTGCACAGAAATAAGAAACATAAATAATATAACTGATATTCAAACAGCTTCATGTATTTTCATTCCAAACACAACAGAAAATCTCAGAATATTAACTCCATTTATACAGATGTCAAGAGTTGTATGGTCTCTACCTCTAAAACCACTATTGTGGTTATTACTTAGTTCTAAAAATTATTATAAACATCTGCAAGGTGATAAATCTACAAATATTGGTTTTGAAAATACTTATAACCTTTGTTGTTTGAAATTAATTTTAAAAGATTACAATCGTTAACAGTCAACTCATGAAAAAACAAGCAGAAAGCCTTCTTAACTAATGGGAAAAGGAAAAAAATGGAAAGGGCAAAATAAGCAACAAAAGTAAAGGGAAAACAGATTTTCTGCTCACAATATTGCAGACAAAATGAGAATAAAGTAAATTCAGTCACCTGCACAACATCCTCTCCCTTGATGACTTGCCCAAACACAATAATTTTCTCATTTAAATCTGGTATCGGTGCAGTTGTAATGAAAAGATCAAATCCTTTGTTGTTGTGTTTGCCCTTGGAAGTTCCAAGCATGAATGCTTCATGTTTCATACTAGTTAATAATCACAATGTCCATCAATTAGAAAATTATGCAACTAGTAGATCATTACTGTCATTATGTATGAATATATCAGAAAATTAAACTGCAAAAACTAGAAGAATAAGAAAACCTAGTAATTGTATGTTGCTTTCCTCTCAAGTTCCAATCTTCAGTAGCTCCAGTTCCTTGGTTATCCCCTGCCTGAATCACATAGTGCTTAATTACTTTGTGAAAAAGCATCCCCTTGAAGTGCCCTTTTTGACTGCAAGAAAATTGCAGCTTAGGTTAGAACCATATGCAGGTCGATTCAAACAAATTTCATGTAGCAAACCACTCAAGTCATAATAAACATCAACAACACCTTTAACCCAAGCTAATATAATAAACATACTACCAACAAAAATTAATGCCTACAAAAGTTGTCATTCATGCAAGTGCCGGCCCCATATGTTCAATTTGTAATCTATGACAGTATTGCAATATTGAGTGATATGGCAGCACTCAAGTTGTAGTACTTGTAGTTTTCAGAACATGTTAAACATCTACATAAAGTAAGTTCCACATAAAAAGTACAAATTTACAAAATGTTCTAGCAAGTTTTATAAAAATGTTAAACAGTTACTATTGTTGAAATTTTAGCAAGTTGACAGAAAGGAGAAAAGAGAATATATTCCACTAATAGGATTCTGACTAAATGTGAGTTGAGATGTGAAATAATGCTACACAAGACTGACCTAACAAGTACTCTTATTTATACTAATAATCTACATACTACAGATGTAGCAAAAGTTCATACAAAATACAAATAATCCCAATACACATGGCCAGGCGGGAGTGGGGAAAAGGATATGGGAATCATGGAACGAGAGGGAAAATGAAATTATGAAGGGGGTACGCAACCCAAATGGGGGAAGGGAACTTTCTTGAAAGGTTCATCATGATGGTCTTGGCTGATCAGAGAAGCTGATTCTCTCTCAGTAAGCAGTGCTCTGTCTTTTTTAGTTAATTTTATGCTTTACCTTGTAAGGAGCATTGCTCCACTCCATTATCACTTTGATTTCTTTTCTCTATAAATTCTGAGAAATACTATATTGAGTGTTCATCCTCTGGTTGAGGGAATTTCATTAATACTGATATTAGTTATCTCTTCTTTCTTTTGATCTATTTCTAATTCCTATCGTTATTCTAGTTGGGGAATCATTTGTGCATAGTACACCTATGCTTTGTACAATTAAGCTTCTACTATGGTCATACTCTACATATATCCCATTGGACTTTCATTGATAAACAATTTATTTGCAGAGAAACTAGAGTTGAAACATAGCACAACATGATTCAATTACCAAAGACAGAAAACTATCTATGATGTGAATTATGCAGAAGACTTTAAATCTTAAATAATAATCTCATAATGAGTTGAGATGGAAAATAAGCAAAAGTTAAATTATAAAGTGGGTCAAATAAGGACCAAAATATATTTTAGCTAAAGGTATCCAGATATGCACTTGATCCAATCAGAATATATTACTGAATTATACTAGCATGTGGCTTTATAGTTTATACCAATTCATTCAATAGTATGTTGCTAAGGATTATAGACACAAGGGAAAGAGTAGTGTAAACATAAGGAAATGCTATCCAACAAAGATTAAATTATCGTACTTATGTTTATAACATAACATCAATGTTCAAGCTAAACAATGTATTCCATTCCAGCCACAAGTCCAAACAAAAATAGAATCTGCAAGAATCAAACCCTAAACCATCTAACAGCCTCCAAATTATAATTTCGTAGGAAAAACAAGTACTCACCATAAGTCAATGAATTCATCAACAACTTCAGGAGCACTGTCCTTGTACAGTTCTATTATTATAGAACCTTTAGAGGTATTTAAAACCTGTCATGATGAAGGAAAAGGAAAACAGTTTACAAGAAAAATAATTTCATTTAATGAGTATTCTAAAGTAACTTCATTGAAATTTAGGGTTTATTTGGTTTGAGAAAACATCTTTTGTTTTCACAAATAATTGCAAAAATCTCACCTTATTTATACTTGTTTCCTTTATGAATCTTTGAACAGAGTATACAAATAGAAAACAATTTGGCATTTTTGTAATTATTTGTGAAAACAAGAAATGAAAATAGACAACATTTTCTCCAACCAAACAAACCCTTGACTAGAAAACGTTAAAAAACAAGGAATTACAGGAAGTCTGGAAAAAACTTACAGCATATCCAGGCAGCTCAGATTTCTTGGAGTCCACAAAAGTATTTTCACCCTACCAAAAAAGTAGTTTGACTAAGAGAATAATTCTATTGATAAATGAAAAATATTGAGCTTGCAGCAGGCCTATCTAAATGGGCAAGCTTAAACGCATAATTTGCACCCTTCAGATAAAAGGAAGTAAATACTATGCAAGGGCATCAAATAACAAACAACTATAAAAGGATTGAAGAAATATGAAAACCCTTAATAATGCATTTAAGGATGTACCTCGGAGACTGACAAGTGATCTTCAGATTGCAATCTTGATCTGAATGCATATAAGAAATGAATTATTAGGTAATATACAATGTTCTTCTGAAGTTCCTAGTCTATATGAGAAGTGGGACACATCCTGTTAAACATCAATACTTACTACAATGATCTTACCAGAAATCATATTACTTGTTCCATTTAAACTTGTCTCACTAAAACGAAAATCACTCTAAAAAGTCCAATGGAAAAACTTTTGTCGATGTTTGATAAACAAAAATTTTCTCCAGCCATAAACAGAACATAAACTAGAGAGACATCAGAACGAAGCAAAAAGGTTCGATCACCACAAATAAAAGGTTTGATCACCACAAATAAGAGAAGAGATCAATATTCAAGATAGCAGTTGAACCCTATAGCAACAAAGTCCTATTTTCTGACATTCCTCTATCTAGTATCAATTACATGTAAAATATCATCAGAGTCACTCATCATGCTCAACAAATCTAGATGAAGCTGGATCTCAATTTTTTAACACATCTTAATCCGTTTTCTGCCTAGCAAACAAAATTATATCGCATACCATTCCTCAAACTAAGAATCTGCCTTCAGAGCCAAAACAGAAAATCTTTCACTAACCTGCTGGACCAATGTCTGTACGAAGCAAACAGGAAAAACCCAACCAAGGCAAGAATCAAAAAATAAAATATAACAGTCGCGGCGCTTATCCGAGAAGGGCCCTTCTTCCTTTTGCTTTGCTGTAGCAGAGCCTGAGGTTTGATCCTCGCCATTTAACCTAATATCCAGTTTCAAGGGTATCATCAATTTCCAGGCAATAAAACAAAATCAAAGGTGATGACAATCACAAAGAAACAATCAGCAATAGCTATATCATCCAAATCACATTAACTTCAAAACATCAAACAAAAACAAAAAGCCAAGTCATAAAGTTTGAAATTGAGACCTATGCTAAATCCATTCATAAAAACACAATCAGCATCAATAGAAACCCCCATAATGGAATCCAAGTAAAGATCCAACAATAAGGAGACGGATACGGATGCATCCACTGAGATTTGGGGAAAATCAAAAACTTTATTCAGGGCCGTGGAAAAAGGGAAGAAATTAAACAATACCCAGTAATTATTAGAAGGCAAACACGGCATAATTTTTTTAAAGTTGGGATATTTTGGAAAGAAAAAGAAAGAAAGGAAAAAGGGTGAGAAGAGGTAGAACCTGCGGGAGTATGTGCCTGAAGCAGAGGATCAGGCACGTAATGGATCGAAGAGAAGAAAAGGACACGATGTTGTGTTGGGTTTAGAAAAAGGAACAGAACATGAATCAACGAACGTGTGCGTGGGTGGTGCTTCGATTCAAATTCAATGATGACAGGTGAAAAATACGTGGTACAATACAAGATTCCGACCGGAGTTTTCCAATGTTGCCGGGTCATTTATTACGTATTTTATCTATTTAATTTAATTTAATTAGTGATATTGATGATTAATTGATTATATGAAAGGACGAAATTTCTTTACATTATGCTCAATTATGAACCTTCGGTTTTTGGGTTCAAAGTTACATTTACCAATGGGGAAACCAAATTTGCGACTTCTCACATGTAAAATTCTGGTTTCTTTTTCTAACTCGACCAATTTCTTAGAGTTTATTTAATACTCACTTAAGAACTGGAGTAAGGAAAATTTTCACTGATCTATTCTTAAGAAATGGAATATAAATTAAATACATCATTTGTTTAAGAGTGAACTCTCATTCTTCTTATTCTCTTGATTAAATGCAATATTTGATCTTTTTAATAGTATATATTTTTCTAATTTATTTTTTTATGTTTTCTAACCAAATTTTAATAATTTTATAAAAAAAATCGTTAATAGATGAAAATAATTTTATATTACAATTTAAAATGTTGATTATAAATACTCAATACAAATTATGTTTTTAAAAATATTTATTTCATATAAATTGTAATTATATGAGAAATATGTAACATATACAACTAATATACAAACTAAAATATTAATAGTTTTTTATAATGAAAATCAAATTTAAAATATACTTACAGATAAGAGTTTGTCTAATAAAAAAATTAGTCTCCTCTAAAAAAAATTGCTATTCAAATATTTGTTAGGAAAGACATTGTGAATTAGTATCTGACCGTACTTTTAAGTATATTCATTTCTTTTCTAAAAAAAAGTA
>PYAF01002563.1:1898632-1915599 GCA_007407185.1 Glycine tomentella
GTCACTCCTCATGATGACCGCCACAAAGCCATTCTCAGACGCCACATTACGAGCCCACTTCAATACGGCATCACGCGATTCAAACACCTACACAAAAGAATAATTCATATTTAATGTTCCAAACATACTCATTTAACAACTTTAATTACAGTCTTATTCTTTAAGTTTAAGTCATCAACATAATCACCTCATCTGTTTCAAACGCTGCAGAACAATCAATAAAACATTCATTGTCCTCAACGTCAGCAGGGTTTGGTCCAATGTCTTCATTCATGTAAATATCTTCATCCATTATACTCTCGTACATCCATTCATCGCTGTCCATTCTAATAAAATAAAAAACAATTTAACATACCTTGTAAAAGCACATACACGCTAAATAATAACATTTACTAACATTATAATCCCATACAAAAATCGTATTCATTAAACAATTAATACAAAAGCCTCTGAAAGTGTAAAATGACATAATAAATTATTTTTTAAAATTAAAATGACCTTAGTTATATTTAAATTTATATTTTTCAATTTAAATTTTCAATTTCAATATTTTTTAAACTTAGTTTCCTATACGGATTGGACAATCCGTATAGGTCATACGGATTACACAATCCGCAGGACCTATACGGATTGACCAATCCGTATAGGAAACTAAGTTTTAAAAATATTGAAATTGAAATAGACCGTACGAATTATGTAATCCGCAGGACCTATACGGATTGGACAATCCGTATAGGTCCTGCGGATTACATAATCCGTACGTACATGCACCATATAGCACGGATTGAAGAATCCGCCAACCTACCACGGATTATCGGATCCGTATGGAAAAAAAAATGACTCACCTCAACGGAAGCCTCCACGCTTCCTCTCCGGCGACACAAAACCTCCAACTGTAGCTCGCACACCTCCAAAAACCTCACCAATGGCGATTCCAACCAATGCCACAAGCTCAAACAATGGATCCAAAACTACAGCAGCTCACAGCTTTCTCCCTTTCTCGCGTTTGCTTTACTTAACATTTATATATTATTTTCTTTCATTAAGGCTATTTTGGGTATTATGAAAATACATAATGGTGTATGAGAAAAATCTCTGGTGTATGAAGCACACCCCTACAATTCATGCTAGTTTGGCTGAATATACTTTCACACCTTGGTTCCAGTGAACTTGCATAGAATCAACAACTTAATTTGTCACCTCTAAATAAAAGTATTTTTAGGAGTTGTTTTTTTAAAGATAATAGTGTTAGGAGCTTTTTCCAATGATGGAATTTTTCTATAAAAAAAAATATTAACTCTTTATTTTTTTAATCTATCTTTTTCATTTTTATTTCTATTTTGAATTTATTTTAAAAAATATATATCTTTTAAAAACAACTTTATACCATAATATAAAATATTTATCATCAATTTAAAATATAATCTATATGTTATAAAAATTATTTATTATGAATTTCAATTTTAATTTAATTAATTTGTTTAAAAATATTTAATATCATAAAATTTAGTTATATAAAATAAATATTTTTCATATTCATTGCACAGGTTAAAATATTAGTTATAAAATAGAGTACACAAAGAGTGAAGCTTCACCCTCTCTCAATTATACATTCTTAATACTACTATATATAATTTTAATTTTTTTTCTCTCTTTTGAATGTACATTTCATACACTACTCTGGCAACTAATTCAAAAAATTCTCTGAATCATTCGACTAACTTATTTTATCTTTATCTATATACTTTTCTTAAGTCTATCTTTTTCCGTCTATTATCTTTTATTTCTGTCTTTAAATTGATTTTTTTTAAGTATTCAATGTAAACTGATAACATTGTCATTCCTTTCAAAAGTCTGACGTTTTGAATTATGATAATTTCACTCTACTAATACATATGATATTTTATTTTTACATTGGTTTCGTTCACTTACTAATATATACTTGATATATACATTGCCATGCATTTATATTTAAGCTTATAAGTAATTTTACTAGTAATTTTTTTATCACCATAATATTAAATGAAATATCTATTAGTTTTTTTCTACAAATCTCAAATTTGAGATGTTACTTAAAAAATTTGAATTTAATATAACTTGAATTAACAACATATTATTAGTCTAAATTTCATGGAAAGTGTCATCTATTACGACTTTAAGAATATGAGAAAAAAGTAATATTCATCGGCTAGCAAACCCCATTACTTAAATAATAAATACTACAACAATATGCTTATTTCACTCATTATAAAACCCATAACTATTTCGAATATTTGCAGGACCACACCAACCCTTATTCTCATCTTCTGTAACAACATAGACGTCTAGCTTAGATTTGAAGGAACTATAATATTAATAACTTGGGTTTGAAGAAACAATAATACCACACTTTCAAATAGGAAATTTGTCGCGTCGCTCTCACCTGACCACCACTACTTATTTCTGCTTCTCTATTTTTTTTACAACTATCAATGATGCGTATTTTCCTGTTTAAATTACATTTATCTTACGTGAACTCATGTTTTAGTGAAAATTATAATTACACTAGCTATTTATATTCAGTGAATTGTATTTTAAGTAAAACCGTTAGAGTACCAAAACAATGTAATATGAGCTTAAAAGTGCATCTATTGACCCACTTTGATATAATGGGAACCGTGTTAGTAAATAAGTAAGAAAAAAACTTATAATCCTGAATCTTAAGATTTTTGGTAAATACTTATATAATTACTCGTATAAATTTTTTTAATATTTATCTCCTCGATTTCTCATATATTTGAAAAACACCATTTGGTGTCATCAGCTCACATTTTGGTGGGAGTATGTCTGCTTGTAGTGCATGATCAACATTTGTTACACTACACACGATTCAAAGAATGCATCCACATGCCAATTGAAGGCTGCATCTGGGTTTGCTTTACCTTTCTCTGGTGTACCTTTGTATTTTACGGTATTTTATTTTTTATATTTTTCCATCGTGGCATTTATGAAGCAATGAATCGAAGACATTGGGATTAAGCGACTTATTGGGGTAAAGGTATCAATAACACTACCTTTAATTGTTGGAGTATACTACTATGTAGTGTATATTTCTACCTTGTCCAATAATCTTAAATTATTAAAATGATACGATTATTAAGTTATTTTTAACCTTACCCATCCAAAAATTTCTCATTACCTTGCAATTTATATTTAACATGCTCGTGATGAATTTCCCACCCCGAATAAGTGTGTGATCATTGATCAAATCAGGCTTGCATGTAGACGGACTATTATAGCGGGCCACTAGCCCATGGTTGCAATCTAGAAAGAAAATGGGCCATTGTATACAGTTCTAGGCTTCTAGCAAAAAGATTTTCCCAAATCGTCACATGCTACACACGAAAAACAATTCAATACTCTCAGCAATTGTGTGTATATATAATCAATATAAAGAAATTAAATCCATATTATAAATCAACTTAGAATAAATTAGGCATAAAAGCAAACAAGGTTTTAGAAAAATATTAAAATTTGAATGAATATTAGAACAAACATTTGTTGGATAACCTCCCTAGTTGCGAAACCAATCCTCAAAAACAATACAACTGTTCTAGATTGATCATTGATGTCCTGACTCCTGAAACCACCTCAGGCTGTTTAACCAATATAGATAGATATGTTCAAAGGCAATGAGGTCTAATACATAGCATAGTGGCAAGCAACCGTACATTGAGTCTCACTTTATAGAATGTTCTTTATTATGTACCAAGATTGATATAGGTGTGTGTGAAGCACCAAAATATGGCTAGTGACTATTAGCCACACGCTTCTAGAATAGTTTGTTCATTTATTGAGTTTTTTTTTTTTTTTTCAAGCTTAAAAAGGTTAAGCTTTAAAGGATAACTTTGTCACTGTATTTATAATTTCAAATACCCATAAATTCTTTAATTATATATAGCAGAGAGGTGGTAAGGAAACCTTCTTAACCTTTAGATAAGAAATTCCTTCCTTTAGATAAATTGTGGGTCAGCTCTCTAGTTTTTACCGTGAGATAAAAACTAAGTACAATTGATGGTAAAGACGTGAAATTAAAGTTTTTAATTGGTACTTTTTTTTTGGTTGGTAATCTTAGTATATATTAAATCTGTCCAGCATTTTGTCATATGTCAGTTGTCCAACAGTATAATATTTTTTTTCACTTCTTTTTCCTTCTGTTTCATAGTTTGATTTTTTTGTTTTTAAACCGTGTTTTGCACATGTCCCACAACCAGTTGGTTAAAAATATTTGTTTCTTCGTTACTAATAATTTAAGCTATCATTTTTAGATTCTTTTACTTATTTTTGGTATAATCGCACATTTTTATCAAATTCTTATTTTTTGTTAATATTTATTATTTAGTTGTTTATTTATCAAAATGATATAAGCTAGTGAGCTAGTTAGGTAGTTTATAAAGTGACTAAAGAGCTCTTTAAGCGATTGACTCACTCAATGGCTCAAGCTACTTTATTACTAAAATCGGTTAAAATTTCAAAATTTAAGACTCATGGCTGATCCTTAGCCACATGTTTAGTCTTGTAGACTTTTCTTTATTTTTTTATATATAAACTATAGATATCTTTAACGAAAAATAATCTTACTTAAGTTGAATATAATCATTATGAGCAAATTTTTTTTTATATGATTCTTAGTTTTGCAGACTTTTTTAACCATGATTCAAATAAGCCAAAAATAATTAGTAGGGGTGATAAGATTTCATTGATTTGCTTGAAATCTGACAATCCAAATCGAATTTAAACTAAATGAATGGTTGATTTCGTTTTATAGAGTAATCGAGTTTTTGCAAATAGATTCAAATGGGTCCAATCAATAGTTTTAGATTTTGAATAATAAATTTGTCGAAACCTGAAACCATTGAGTCCATGTGTGTAAAATCTTAAAAAAATTAGGTATGAGTAGTTTTTGTTTCCTCATTTGCTCTTCGGTTGTAACCCTAATCATCACCTCTCCCTTTCAACTCTCATTCTCATCTTTTCAGGTCTTGTTATGATAAAGTCATCATTCATGTTCTCACCTTACCTTCAACTCCCTCTTTTCTTAACTATTGCTTATATGAATTGCTTACAACTTTTTTTATTCAAAGGTTGATTCTAGTATAGGTAAAAACTTAAATGTTGCTCAAGTTTGATGTTAGTACCATCTCTATAAAAAATAACTCATCCAACTCAGTTCACACCCGATTCAATTTCAACTCTATGTAACCCGAAATCCAAACAATTAGATATATATCTTGTATTTGTTGGTCGATTTTCATTGGGTTGAGCTTTTTGGGCCCAAAAACCCGTCTAGCCCCAACCCGTGCTCACCTCTATTAATTAAAGTGTGGTGGGTCATTTTGACAACTCTACCCCCATTCTCATTGTTCCTACTTTTCTCAAGTTTCAATAGCAAAGAGTGAAATGTAAAAGAAGATATATAGCCTTTTTTAAGAGGAGATATATAGCTAATATATGCACTAACCAAACTACATAACATAATAATCAATCCATTCTCTTCATTGTTTTCAACCTGTATGGTACCTCTATGAACAGTCTTGGATCTTAGAGATAGTTTTGTTTTTTGAAACAAAACATTAGTTTCTTATTTTGTTAAAATTATTTAAAAACAAAGTGAGATTAGAAAAAAAAAGGTTACAGAGCCTAACAAGGATAGTTATTTTTAGACAATCATGCGATTAGTTAACATAAGAGGACAAAAAAGACCTAAACTTGGTTATTAAATGAGGTGTGTCAGGCGATTAGGACATAGTACCAAACAAAATGTGGGAGAATTTGGGTAATGGATTGCGTCGGTGAAAAAGTAGAGTACGATTGGTGAATAGGTGGGACCTCTAGAGGTGCAACGGTAATAAGCCCATGATTAAACAGAATTCAAAATTTTAAAATATTATAATTTTGTAATAATTTTTATATCGTTTTTATAAATAAATTAAATTGTTATTTATTTTGTGCTTCTTTTTTATTCAAATTAAAATGTGACATGCATTTCTAACATTTTACAATCATAGATTCATATTGATTGAATTTTCAACTCTGTGTTATATCAACATATTAAATAAACATAAAAAAAATTAAAACTATAAAGAAAATAAAACTAAAATTAGTATTTTCATAAATAACAAGATATATGCAAACTTTCATATGAAATGATATTTTATCAATGATAAATGATAATGGTGAAACTAAAGAATTTTTTGTATGGGATCAAATATAAAAAAAATTAAATCATAAATATAATTAATATTTTAAATATATATCAATGTGAGTTTTATCCAATAAAATTCAATAGGAGTGTAAATTGGTTTTAAAAATATAATATCTTCTCATTTAAATCATTCTTACCTTTTGTACGGACGAAAATAAGAAGAGACAAACATGTCTTTCAATCTGTCTCTTTGTTATTCCTACTTTATATATAAATATTTATGTGTGTGTAATTTTTTTGAGAGATATAAATTGAATAACAAACAAAATAAAAGTAATTAAACATAAAAATTAATTACTTTATATATAAATATTTATGTGTTTGCTATTCCTACTTTATATGATATATTATTAAATTTTATTAAAATTTTTTATTTGTTTAATAAAATAAAATATTTTTATAATATATATTTTTAAATAATTAAACATAAAAAAATCTTATTTAATATTTTTCATGCACTCATAAAATATCTTATTGGTGAGTTAAATATGTATGGAAAGACGATCTATCTAGATTGTACTAGGCAAGAAGAGAAAGGTTCATTAGACAAAGTGGTAGGGTTGGTGTCCTATATGGTCAAAAGAAAATTGACTCAAAACCTTTGACTGTCCCTTGAGTGAGAATGGATGAGCACTCCCTCCACACTCTATCACACTTGTCAGCAACCCCTTTCCCCCCTCTCCCTCACTCCGTGGTACCCAAAAACAACCTTCCATTCCCAAAATACACCATTCCACTCTCTTTAGCTACACAAAATTAATTCCCCATTAACTTTGTTAGTTTACTTGTAAATTCTTTGCCCAATTATGTCTCAATGCAATAATCCCACATCACAAAAAAAAAACATTTGGTGTGTGTGTGATTAACTAACTTAATTGGCATTATCATATAAGATTTTACAAAATTAAGAAAATAAAATAAAATCCTTAGAGAGCATATACATTATGATATGATGGCAGAATGGAAAAAAAACTTAAATGTAATTTTTGTTTTTCTAGTGTAAATACAGTTCTAAGTTTCTTTTCAAGTCAAGTTCCTTTAATTTATTTTTAAAATTTAGCAAATTTAATTTCATCATATTTTTTCTTAAAAACTTTCAAATTCTCATTTTCTATTCAATTTTTTTAATAAAAGTGAATCAATGGAATCATCTTCTATTTAAATCAATCAAAACTTTAAATTTCACTAAAAAAATTCTTCTTCAAACCCTAAATTTATATTTTATATTTTTTTCAAATTTATTAAGTTATTAATAAATTTTTATACCCCTAAACTTTTGAGGTTATTTTTTATCCTAATTTTACCATTATATCCTAAATATTTGAGTAAAAAATTAATGTGCGAGTTTAAGTATAGAAAAATCCATGAAAGGCCAAATTTATTTAGTTTTAAAAAGAGAAAAAAATAATTAACATGAAAAATTGAAAAACCAAAATCACACATGATCCAAACTAAAAACTCTAAAGTATAATGAAATTAAACAAATGAAAGAAGTATAAGACGAATATAGAAATTAGGTGTGAAAAATCAGAGTTTTAAGTTTTACAAGTTAGATATGTGGCACAGGCAAGTATAAGGAAGGACAACAAAAGGGTAAAAACAACACAAAAATTTCATGTCAAAAATTTGTGGCATGTTCAACATTTCAAACCAATCAAACAACACATAGGGATTTCTATAATTAGAGAAACAAACAAAAAAACGTAAGACAATAATTAAATTATATACATAATAACAATCACCAGAACAACTGTCTCCCAATACACAATAAATGTTAGGGCTTGGTTTGATCTCCACCAAAGAATAATGAAACATATACCATATAGATCATATGGATCGAACACATACCAGCTGCTTACATATAATAATGTGAAATCAATTGGTGGTGAAACCGACTCAAAAATATTAGACAACAATTGAATTTGAAGAGGAAAAGAATGACCGATAGATATTATATTGTTTTCTAATCAATCACATAATAATAATAATAATAATAATAAACTAGCTAGGCGAGGAAGCATATACTATTATTATTATATGGTGCCATACTAATTAATTATCTTTGGCCATGGTGTTTAGAATTATTAATGAGTGACTCAATGGCACCAGAAAGGTTGGTGACGGCGGCGACAAGGGTCGCAATGCCTTGCCGATGAACCTCATTCCGAGCTTCCTCCATTTGTATCCGCCTTTGCTCCAACTCAATCATTTCACGGTGCCGTTTCTCCTTCTTCTCCTCACAACTCCTAAGAGCTCGTGCCAACACGGATGCACTTTGCATTATGCTTGAACCAAGGTTCTTAACTTTCCTACGTTTTGATTCCGACACATGATCATCATCATCCTCACTGTGCTTAGTTTCTGATGATTCTGATCTCTCTACAATCAAACATGTTGCACAAAATCCGTAACATCGTTACAAGGTTCATTATTAGAGCCACACATAATTAAATTTCATGAAATGATACATATAATAATATGTGACAAAGACTAGGAACATTGGAACATTAGCTTAAGTAGTAATTAACCATATGCATGAAATTAAAAATCGGCCACCTATAGAAAGCGAATGTGGAATTAATGAGTATTTAATTTGCATGAGTTGAGAGAGGGTATTGGTGAATGCATTGGCTACGTGGAAAAGGGAGACTTAGAAACAAAAGAAAGAATCTACCTATTACAAAAAAATAAATCTTTCAGAGATATTTTTCATTTTTGTCATTTTCTTTTAAAATCTAATAATTATAATAAATAAATAATTTTCACCATTAAAATGAATGATGAGAAAAGAGTTTCTCTTGAAATAAATAGGTTCCTTTTAAACAAACATTTACTTATTTAATTAGGAGTAAGATCTGGGATTTCGTTAATATTAAGGATTAAGGATTATGTTAATTATCACACCCAGAGGGATTAGGGAACTTAGAATCTATTTTCTTGGACAGCCCACAAAATCCATGACAATCATGAGGTGGTTTCACACACCGGTCTGCAAGATTGTCCTGTAGCCGCATGATTGTCCTGTAGCGCCCTTTATTTAATTATTTTTCTCTAAGCGTTATTTTTAATTATTAGGAACTAAAAAGGAAAAAGAAAAGAAATTGAAAGGCAGAACATTTTCCCCGAGTTTTTTAATGGGGAGCAGAATCTTTGTGCAGTGGAGCAACGTGATTTAAGATGCCACCAATGTAACCGCACTGGCGCACTCTCCACACGCGCCGTTCGATGCAGTCAAGAGATAGATCAACGGTCAGAAAGTAAGATGTATTTAAAATAGCATGGAAGTCCTTGTACCGTATGGTTAATAAAAAAAGATGGAAAATGGGTCCCATTAAGTGTGGCAGGTTTACAGACCCTGCAAGTTTGACCGATAACCCACACACAACACAACATCCAAAAATTGTCAAAAAAAAAAAAAAAAAGAAAGAAAAAAGTGTTGAGAGTGTGAGCTGTGTACCACATTGCTAAGGCTAATGTTAAATGTAAATGCGTACCTGAGCCTGCCGGAGTGGTGGAGCTAACCGGAGGAGGAGGAGGTGGCGGAGGCGGCGGTGGTGGTGGAGGAGGTGGTGGAAGTGTTTGAAGTGGTGAGGGTGAGGAAGTAACTAATGGAATAGCCAGTGGTTGTTGATGTTGTCTATGGGATTGTGTTTGTTTTCGTTGGAGGACATCGGTGATGGTTTGGTAGACTTCGAAGACCATGTTGGAGGGGAGGTTCTGTTCCTTACGTTGTTGTTTGTTGAGAGTCCAATAAGAAGGGAAGTGTTTGTTGTTGTTGTCGTTGTCGTGTGATTTGGACTCGTAGTCGCGAACCTTTTTGTAATCGCGGAGGAGGTTGTCCCATTTGTCGTTGCATTGGTTCTGGCTTCGCAAGCATCCGTGGCTCCAGCAATAGTTCTCCACCCATTTCCACCGGAGCTCGCCGCTGGTTCTGGTGGTGGTGGTGGAGGTGCTACATGCAGCAGGGGTTTTGAGCCTGCGCTCGTCGTCGAGCTTTTTCGCAGTGATGAGGATGAGGGTCTCTTGGATGGTCCAGTTGCCCTTGCGGTATTCTCGGGCTAGGGTGGTGGAGGAGGAGGAGGGTGCGGTGGCGCCGCCTTGGATCAGGGGCACATGGTGGTGGTGGTGGTGGTGGGAGGAGGGTAAGAGTGGTGGAGGTGGCAATGGGGCGGTAGAAGGGTCAGACATGGTTTTTATATGGCATCAGATAATTGGACTAGTCAAGTGAAGTAGTGAAAAATGAATGAACTTGTTGTGTTTTTTGACTGTGTGATATGAAAAAATATGGTTATTATGGAAATGAGAAGGAGGTTTGGGGGGGGGGGGGGGTACTGAGATTTGGTTTGTGAGGGAATTGAGGATTGTCTGGAGAGAGGAGTAGGTGAATGATTTAGAGCATTGGTTGTGGAATGGTGCCACGTGCGGAGTGGGGTGGAACGCAGCTTCTTTGCACGTGGCTGGACTGTGGATTTGTGGAATTGGATAAGTACTCTTGAGTCTTGTGTGTGCAATAAAGAGGGGATCATTTATTTATGATCCGTTGAGTTGAGATAGAGTGTTTGGATTTTGGGGGCAGAGGAAATGGAAAACAAATTACCATGGACTCAAGAATGAAGGACTTTGCTTAAGATTTAAGAAAACAAATTACAGTCATGCAATTACAACATAGTTTTATATTTGCATAAAGTATATCATGGGAATAAGAGGTGTGGAACATATATGCGTGAATTAAATATTTTTTTAGTAAATTAAGTTTTTAAACTCTACCAACAAATATAAAAAATCAGTTCACCCACCAAATCAAAACTCCATGCGTCATACTATGTTGCATTTACACTTTTTTTTGTTTGCATTTTAAAATATTGGTTCTGTTTTGCTTATCTTATCTTTTGACGTATAATTTACGAGTTTCTGATCTAGTTTATTTAAAAAAGTTAATGAGGTTAGACTACTTAATGGAAAATTTAAAAATATATTTTTTTTATAAAAATTACATATAGTTTTCTTCATGTCAAATTCATTGATGATATGATAATTAATAAATTATTAATAATATTGTTACATCATCAATTAAACGTTATTACTTCACAACAGAAATTAAAACCAAAAACCTTAAACTAAAGAAAAAAAAACTTTAAAGAACTTAAATAAAAAACACCATACTTTATAGAGACTAAAAAATTATCTAAGCCTTAATAAATAAAGCAAAATTATACAAATAATGAAAATCAAATTCGCAAAAGAAAATATAAAATTCAAATTTTGATGATAATAAAGAGACTTAAACTGTCATTAAATCTAAATATTTGCATAAATTTAAGTTGAAAATTGAATACCTGCCCAATCATATGATTTAACATCACCTTTTTTTCACTTAAAAAAGTTTAGATTAGGAAAAGACAAATTTCTTTCTAAGACTAAGAAAGACCACCAATCTTAATGTGAATTTGTAGAGAAATTTACATATTGTCTAACAACAACAAAAAACTAATAATCAAACCCAAGTCACAACTAGTGTGAGTGAAATACTTGTTCTGAAAGAAAATAGGGACTACTAATATAAAAAAAATTAATAAGTATTTTGTGGACGATACATGTGATTTGATTTGATTTAATTTAATTTATAAAAATATTTAAAATTAAAAGATAAATATTTAGAATTTGCTAACTAGTTAAGGGTATCGGTGCAATTTCATGTTCTTGACTTCTACTAAAAGCTTTTTTCAATTGTCTGTAAAGGTGATAAGGTTTTTGAAAACGTTGATGTCGACTATACACTATTTTTCTTCCATGTTTCAGTTGTACGTAACATGTGTTACCTTCACAGATAGGACATGCATGATGATCCCAAACATTGTATCCACTCAAATTCTCACATGCTGGAAAGTCATTAATGGTACAAAATATTATTGCACACAACTTAAATGTCTCATTTCGATATCCATCAAACACGTCAACTTCATCGTTCTACAACTTTGTCAAGTCTTCAATCAATGAACTGAGATAAACATCGATGTCATTTCCTAGATGTCTTGGCCCCGATATCATCATAGATAACATCATGTATTTTCGCTTCATGCACAACCAAGGAGACAAGTTGTAAATTACTAGGAAAACAGGTCACGAACTGTGCTTAGTGCTTAAATAGCCAAAGAGATTCATTCCATCAGTGACAAGTCCAAGCCTAAGATTTCTTGCCTTTTTGCCAAAATCCTGATACAAACGACTAATCTTCTTCCACTAGGAAGAATCAGCCAGATGGTGGAGCATTCTATCGCAATTTCTCCCATCTGCTTGTCATGTAAGGTCTTTTACGTCATCTCCATTAGCAAACAAATGTTTAAACTTTGGAATGAATGGAAAATACCACAACACCTTTGCTTGGGGGCCTTTCTTTGTGCTTTCGCCACTGCTACACTCGTCATCATCCTTTAGTTTGTTCTGTGATACCCACACTTGGGATATTTATCCATTTCTTCAAACTCATTCTATACAGTATACAATCATTACGGCATGCATGAGTTTTCTGATACTCTATACCCATCAAACATGATATCTTCTTTGCCTCATAGTAACTTTTTGGCAACGTGTTTTCCTCTGGAATCATATCATGTAGTACCTTAAGCAATGAAGTGAAGCTTTTGTCACTCCACCCATATCCGACATTTACATTAATCAGACTTAACACCGCTGACAACAGTGTCAATGACTTCTTGCATCCCGGATACAAAGGCTTCTTCCAACTACTTTCCAATGTATCATACATGGGGACATGTGCTTGCTGAAAAGAATCTTGTCCAAACTCACAAATCATATCCTCTAATTGATCTCCTATTTCTACATTAACCAGTTCAGTTTGGGATCTCCTCTACATGCATGTCTGTCAATTCACCATGACATATCCATGTCGTGTAATTCTTCTTAATCCTATCACATAGAAGATGTTCTCGTTTGTCGTCTCCCATTCAAACAGTTTATACAAGGACATAAATATTTTCCGCTCATCAAGTCAAGTTCTGTCGAAGGAAAATTGCAAGAACTATTCAACCTCTTCCTCATACGCAAGACTTATGTGACTAGAATTTCATCCAAATTTGATCCATCTAATAACTCTGTGATACTCACAAAGTTATTCCATGCATGAAAATCTCACTTTTTTCATTAAAGGTGTGACCCTATTCCATTCAGGAAGACATTTTTTTATAGTAAATTCATATGTAAATGTTAATTCTATTTTCTTAGATTTGACAAAATTTTGACAGCATTTAGCATTGATCTTCAAGTACACGACATGAAATTGGTGACATGAATTCCACTACAATCAAGTATGCACTCAAAGATACAAAGTGAAATGCACTATACTCTAATTTCATCAAATTTAAGAAAAAAGAGTTAACCTATAAGTATGAATCTACTATAAAAAATGACTTTTCCCAAACTATCCAGACGGATAATTCAAGATTCAATACAACGATTAATCTAAACTGTCCAAAAGAATCATTGTGTTGACTGTCAAACGAAAAACTAAGGTTAACTCATAACGAACATAATTTGTATATGAAGTAATAGTCATTAATCACATAATACAAGTTATAAAAATAGTCGTAACAAAAAAAAGCCCAAAAAGAGTGTAAAGACATCCGTACCTGTAATGATGATTATTAACAATCTCCAATAATGAATGTTGTGATGATTATGCAAACAAAAAAAGGAAAAATGTCTACAAATTACGACGGTTAAAACACACGTTAATTAGTTTATAGTCGAAAGCGTTTACATAGTTAGAGAATATAATTAGGATCGTAAATATAACATGGTAGAAGAAAATACAAAATCAGTATGGTTAAGTTGAAGAAAAGAAAAGGCTTCATTAATATATAATCTTAAAACACGTTGAGTTAAATATTTAATAGAATAATAGTAACATTTAATTATTAATTAATTATATTTACTTAAATAAGTCTAAAAGACTTCTTCATAAATATGTTTGACATAATATAAATATAATGTAATAGGGAAAGACACCGGTTAAGTTCTCACTTTTTAAAGAAGTTTCACACTGAAACAACAAAATGAACAAAAGTGAAATATAAAGTAAAAAAAATTCATGAACTTAATACATTAAGTCATTTATTTTAAAAGTTAAAATTTTTTTATCATATATAATATATTATAATTAGATGATTACATAAATTTTTTTAAGAATAAATAATTAATTATAATTAAAAAATTATAACTCTTTTTCTCTATAAAAAATTAATGATTTTATATTATACAATTAATAATTTATATATTTAATGTACTAATAAAAAAATATGGAAACCCATTTAAGGATAGACAACGACTTTTATAAGTAATAATATATTAATAAAGTGTAGATATTTTTTTTATATCATTAACAAAAGAAGTGTATATAAGTTTTACACTTTATTTACAAATTTAATATAAGGACATATAATAAATGATAAACGAGGGAATGGACCTTCATTATTTACGATTCTTTATACGTTTACTGTTTCCAATTTAAGATAAGGACAAGTGTTAATTGATATTTATTTATTTAGTATTTGACTGTGAGGGATGAAAAATAATAAAATTGTGACAAATGAAAATAAGTAAAATTGAGTAAAAAGAGAGTGAAAATAAAAGTTATCTGGTGAAAATAAAAAAATTGAAAAAAGATAAATATTTGAATTAAAATAATGGTAGGTTAAGAAAAAAAGAAATATAATATGAAATAAAAATATATTATTATTATAATTATTTGTTTTATTATACTAGAATTAGTTTTGATTTACAAATTAAAAGCTGATAGATAAAATACCTTTCACAACTCTCTCTTACAATACAATTTAAAAATTCTCATATGACTAGCCTACAGAAACTGCCTACCCACTAACTTTCATCCAGGAAAAACATCATATTCTATTTGGAGTTTCTCTGTCATTTATATTGCGTGCGATTGGAATGAAGTTATCTTTAATGACAACTAGATGAAAAAAAAAAACATGTGAAAAAATTATAAAATAATAATTTGTTGTTTATCATGTGGCAAATTTACCTCAAAGCAATATTTTTTTTTTAAATAAGTAATTACTTATTCAAAGTATTTATAAATTGGTCAAAAAATCAGAATTACAGTCATGGAAGAGATTTGCAAATTTCCCTATATCTGAAGATTATATTGTTTTAATTAACATTTTTCAATTGTGTGTAAACAGAGGGTGTGACGGCAGGAGCCAAGGCAGCTGTTGCTGCTAGTATTGCCACTGCCTACTTGGCATGCATGAAGAAGCTATAACTAGTAGCTTCTTAATATCACATTCGAAATGTGTAGTCAAATACACTAATAGAATCTTTTACTCAGTAATTGGCACGAAAGCCAAAAGATCTGTTCATCCAATAGTGAAAAATGAAAAGCTCTATGTACATAAGCTGTTAAATCATTTGCTAATGGCAAACATTATTCTAACATATAGAACCATTGATATGTGCCTAGCACATGATGTTTCCAAGCTCAATTAAGCCATTAAATGCATCATTTTATATGATAATAGCTTCCATTTGGTGTGAATATAACGCATATGCTTTAATGATATATTTTGGTTAAGAATGAAGTGTTTTAGCAGGAAAAAGGAGCAAAATGAGATGCAGAAAAGATCAACAGAAATTACGGCGCGATCCGCGCCGTGTACCACGCGACCAGCGCCAAGATCTCCTGCTGGTGCCATCAGCGTGAAGACCCGCGCGGTCCGCGCGGGTACGGCTCTGGAAAAGAGAAACTCCCTGGAACTTGGCGCGACCCGCGCCAGTTACCGCGCCATCAGCGCCATTGTTAAAAGAAGTGGCGCGATCCGCGTCACAACCCACGCCATCCGCGCCAGAACCCCTCTGGAAAGTGAAGTCCCTCTGGAATTTGGCGCTACCCGCGTGGAGTATGGCGCCATCCGCGCCACCTTCAAAATGGGAAGCCAGCTGCAGCCAGCGCTGCCCGCGCCAGAGTCACGCCATCTGCGCCATATTCCAGCGCTGTCAGCGCCCGTTGCCACGCGATCCGCGCCACACTTAAATGTTGCAGAATTCAGTTGCTGTCAAGGGCCAAACTTGGGATTTCACTTACCCAAGTATAAATGCAACAACCCACTTCAGTTCTGTGACTTTTGGCACGAAAATTTCACCATAGAAGAGAAAGAAAGAGAGCTTGGAAGCTTAGCTAGGATTTGGGGATTGTGAGAGAGAGTGGGGTTCATCCCTTCTTCTTCTTCTTCTTCCCCTTTCTTGTGTATCAGCTGGGCTTGCTTCTTTTTGCTGTACCAAGGCCAGCCATGATTAGGTTTGGCTAGTTTCATTTTGTAGCTAGGGCCAAGCACTTGATGTAAATCCCATTTGAGTTGTATTGAATGCTTTTATTCATATATCTAAAGCTATTTTACTGCATCTTGCTTGAATGTTTATATCTCTTCGTAGACTTGATCAATCTATTAAAGGATTTAGAGCTAGGGTTCACAATAGGAATATTGGGGGTTTAGTCTTGGAACTAGATGTGGTAGCTTGCTTTACATTACCTAGGAATGGGAATGTAGATGGGTAGCTTAATCAGTATGTGGCTTAATGCTTAACCCTAGGAAGGTGACTAAGGGATTAGGACTTTCAAGTGGGTTAAAGGGTTGTGTAACTGAGGAATCGGTAAGCAACTGAACTTAGATGCACATATTTGCTAAAT
>PYAF01002563.1:1919371-1937189 GCA_007407185.1 Glycine tomentella
AGCTGAAGAGGATACTAGAAAAGACAGTTGGGAACTCTAGGAAGGATTGGTCCAAGAAGTTGGACGATGCATTATGGGCTTACAGAACCGCCTTCAAAACTCCGATTGGTATGTCGCCCTTTCAGCTGGTGTACGGTAAGTCTTGCCACCTTCCTGTTGAATTAGAACACAAGGCCATGTGGGCCACCAAATTCCTTAACTTTGAACTCTCAAAAGCTGGTGAAAAACGCTTATTGCAACTAAACGAACTAGATGAGTTTAGACTTGCAGCTTATGAGAGTGCAAAGCTTTACAAGGAAAAGACCAAACGGTGGCATGACAAAAAGATCAGACCAAAGGAATTTGAGCCTGGACAATAAGTGTTATTGTACAATTCTAGATTGAGGTTGTTTCCAGGGAAACTTAAATCCCGATGGTCTGGCCCTTATGTCATTCGGAGAGTGTTTCCTTATGGAACAGTGGAAATCTGTCCACTTGATGCTGAGAGACCTTTTAAGGTCAATGGCTGGAGGTTGAAACTGTTTCATGGGGGCCAAGTTAATAGGGATGCTGTTTATATCCCTTTAAGCGACCTTGAATCTTAAAGGATGTTGCGTCAGGCTCGTGACGTTAAACAAGCGCTCATTGAGAGGCAACTCAATCACTTTTTGTGTAATTAGGATGTTTAAGTTGTTGTTGATAGGTAGTTTAGTTTAAGGTAGGCATTTTCCTTTGGTTCTGGTTTAAATCAGCAGTTTTCTAGCCTGTTCTAAGTTGTGGCGCGGCCAGTGCCACTCCTGGCGCCACCAGCGCCAGCTGGGCTTCTTGAAATGAACTTGGCGCGGTCAGCGCCATTGTCCGCGCGGTCAGCGCCATTAGTGCTCTCCAATTCCAGTTTTCTCTGGAATGTGACGCTGATCGCGTGGTGGATGGCGTCATCAGCGCCGACTGGGTTTCCAAGTCAAACATGGCGCGATCAGCGCCGCAAGTGGCGCCAACCGCGCCAATACTGATCTCCAACTTCAATTCCCTCTGGAATCTGGCGCGTCCAGCGCCGCATGTGGCGCCAGCCGCGCCATAACCATTAGTGTCACGCGGTCAGCGTGAGTTTTGGCGCGATCCACGCGGAAGTTTCGAGCAGCTTTAAATTTAAAATTTCTGTCGCGCCCCTTCTCATTCCTTGACCTTTCAACCTTCCATTGCTTTTAACCCCCTGTTTCACTCACCTAAATTGATTCCCTCACTTACCCTCACACATTTTCCCTTCAAAAGCTGTTCTGTCATCTTCATCCTTCTATTGCATTAGAGCTTGGGCCTCCACCAATCTCAGATTCAGCTTGCATCCACACTTTTTTTGCTTTCAATCTCAATGGCTGGTGACAAGGTGAGTTTTCTTGCATATTTTCACTTGAATGAGGGTCAAAATGGGTGTTTAGGGTGTTGCATTTTGGGTTCTGTGGAAAACTCCCCTTCCTGCAACTGGGTTAGGGCAAAAACCCAGGCAGCGCGGATCGCGTGGGATTTGGTGCGTACCGCGCTGGTTGAGTTGTTTCTGTTATGTTGATAAATTGCTTGGGCATCTTATGCATGCTTATGTAGTTACACTTCTGGCCTTACACACTAATGCTGGGGTTTTGGCTTTGTAAATGATGGATTAACGCTGTGCATTGAAACCCTAGGCTAGATGACTGCATGGGGAAGGGAATAGCAGGCTGATAGAGGATTCAATGATTATTGCTGAGATAATGACTGGTTTGACATGGTCTGGAATGGATTGCTATGATTTCTTGTGCTTATTTGTTTATGTTTTCCATGTTCTGGGCCAGTGTAGGACCTTGAATCTCAGTTTAACCCTTATTGATAAATTTGTAGTTCTAGACTTGCACAAACCCAAACCCTTGGATCAATTTTGTGCTCACATTGTCATGTATTGTCTAAATAGCCATGAATTACTCATGATTATGATGCTCTCTGTTTCAAATTGCTTTGAAATGATGCATGTTGCAATTGCAAATATTTGAACAGGGTTGTGCATTGTCTTAAATCTGGGAATCAATGTTTGGGGAAGGTTTTATTTTGTTGTTCTATTTGTATTGAGCATACAGAGATTTGACAATGAGGACTCTTGTTTATTGTTAGTCTTATATTGAATGCTGTGTCTACCTAGTGCAAGGTCTTTCATAATCTTGACTTCCCCTGCGTGTTAATGTTTCATGAACCATAAATGCCACACTTATTGCTGATTGTCATTGATATAATTGTGTGTCAATCTGGGAATTGCATCGGTTCAAGGACAGGGTTATCATGTGTTTGATAAAATTGTTGAATATTTTGGTACCTTGGACCTGGTTTATTGAATTTCAGGGCAAACAGGTTGACCAGGGGAAGAAAAAGAAGGGGTCCACATCTGCTAGTGGAAAAAGACCCCGCATCTCAGGGTATGACGAAGACAGATTCAGGTCACAGGAGGCTGAGGACCGCTTCCTCAAGTGGTATCTACCGAAGAAGATTATTTCCGAGAAGCGGATCCTCTGGGAATCGTTCCCTGAAGACTCACCCATCAGGCGCTTCATCATCCAGAGGCAATGGCAGACCCTGGTCACATTCGCAGAGCCAAGTTCCAGCTCCATTCTTAAGGAGTTTTTGGCGAATGTGAACAGAGACACAGTAGAGGAAGACAGGGTTAGCTGGGTCAGAGGTGTGCAGGTCCCCTTCGACTACTATGCCATTGAAGACTTCTTGGGGACCTCGCATAACATACATGGCCATTGTAGATTCGCAAGGATCTACAACCAGATGCAGCCGATAGCAGGTACAGGGAAGAGTGTATACCGGGATGACATGCCTCAGTTGGCAGATGAACTGAGGCATGGTATTACCAGCAGATTCACGGCTTGGAAGACCAAGACCGGATCAGATTGGGTGCCCGAGAAGCTACACAGGCATGATCTCACGGGAGAGGCAGAATTCTGGCACCAGTTTGTGAACCACACGGTCATCCCATCGACTAATCTGACCGATGTGAACGTGGAGAGGGCAGCCATGCTGTTTGCGCTTATGGGGGACACGAACCTCAACATTTCTCGGGCCCTCTCAGATAGGATCATCCGGATGATCCAGGACGGCAACAGCCGCTCCCTTCTGGCTCATCCCTCTCTGATTCTTCATTTATGCCGGCAGGCTGGGGTCACCATCCCTGAGGATGAACCGATGGATGTCCCAGTGGCTGCTCCGTTGACTGCACGCACATATGCCGATTCTATGAAGAATGCGGCCAAGGCGCAGCTTCTGAGAGCAGCCGAGATGACTCAGGAGCAGATGGATGCACGGAGCCCCCGACTGATGCCACAGGATCAGGCAGACGCCCCGGCTCACTCACCCCCACCTCAGGCTGTTCCACATCCTTCTCCATCCCCGCGTCAGGCACCCACATCCTCTACCAGTCAGGCATCACATCGATAGCATATTTATGAAGACTCTCCGAGTTATCTACAGATGCAGGAGAAGCTGGATAGTCAGCATGTGATGTTAGAGACTCAGATGCGCATGCTTGAAGCCATATGCCGCCGCCTTGCCATTGACCCTTCTGAATATCAGCCACAGCCCCCCGCACTTGCATTCGCACTACCATCATCACCAGCACCTGCAGCAGATCCTCCAGTAGATCACTCACCAGGACCAGCGGATGACACCATGCATGAGGAGTGACTTTATTGTGGACTTTTATTTACTTTATTGTCTTTTATTATCTTTTATTTATGTTTATTTTGAATTCTGCACATTAGATATTACATACCTTGTTGCTGAGCTCTGTGGTTAGCTCTGTGTCATTTTGGTCTCATTTATCAGTTTCAGTGATCTTTGCATTGAACCTTGGTACATATTTTGGGATAGATATTAGACTGATGTTACGTTGATCTTGTGTCCTCAATTAACACCCACGTATTTTGCTTTCTTTCCATACCTGGTATTAATAATTTGCTGGGGACAGCAAATTTTAAATCTGGGAATTGGGGGTATGCGTTAATTGAGGAAATTAATGATGTTGAGAACAAAAGAGGTCTGGAATTCTTTTTGGAGTCAAAATTCTTTTTGTGGATAAGTAACATACTGTCTAATTCCTAACTTAAAACTGTAGGAGTACATATTAGACACTTTTGATAAAAGCCTGACTCAGATTTAACAAAACTGAATCAGTAGAGGCATGATTGAGAATAAGGAAGATTGTGATAAGTATATTTGAGAATTACATTGCATGAATAATGATTGGAATCTGAGATTACTACATGACTGAGTGATTGTTAGAATGGATATGATGTTTGATTTTGAGTCAACAAATCTAGCTGGATACTATAGCCTGGGAGAAATTTGTGCCTATACAGAAAATTTTTCTTTTTAGAGAGTTCTCACGGTGGTAATACTCTAGAACTTGACTTGTTTCTCTCTGACGTATGCATGATTGATGTGATTAAGGCAATTTTATTCTTTTAAGCTTGAGCCAAATAGCCTTCCTTGAAAATAATGATCCTTTGCTAGCCCCTTGAGCCTAAGACCTAATTGTTCAAAAACCTGATAAAGAAAATGTAAACCACTATCATAACCTCACCTTGCTTGAGATTGGAATACAAATATGATTTGTGGATGAAAGAAAAGAATTCAGGTGAAAAATGTGTTAGAAATGAAAGAAGAAAAATCAAAATATGGGCTGAAATGAAATGAAAGCAAAAAGGAAAAATACAAAAATGCAAGGGAAGCACAAAAGAAAAGGAAAATGCTAAAAGAGGTAGTGGACTGAAAATTAGAATGAAAAATTGAATGAACGGAAAAGTTTATGCTATTTCAATCTCAAGATTATTTAGTCACTTTCCAAATATTTCCACTCCCTGAGCCAAGCCAAACTACAACCTTGAAAGTCCTTTTGATCAATTGTGCATGTGTTGAAATTTCTTAGGAAATTGAGAATATGGTCAAGCTTATGGTAGTGTTATGGCTGTAGAGATTAAGATTGACTGTGATTGCACCCTAGACACTTGAGTGATGAGTGAAGTTTATCCGGTGAGGGCGTTCAAGCTAGATTGTGTCTTGTGACGAAATTGAGAAACATTGTTGAAGTTTAAAACAAAAGCTCAGCTATGTATAGTAATTTTGGATTCTATGATTTCGTCTGTGATGCTATGATTGAATGTCTGTCCTTGATTCCTAGTTCAAGATCTTTGTCATTGCTGAGGACAACAATGTTCAAATCTGGGAATTGTTTGATATGTGCCTAGCACATGATGTTTCCAAGCTCAATTAAGCCATTAAATGCATCATTTTATATGATAATAGCTTCCATTTGGTGTGAATATAACGCATATGCTTTAATGATATATTTTGGTTAAGAATGAAGTGTTTTAGCAGGAAAAAGGAGCAAAATGAGATGCAGAAAAGATCAACAGAAATTACGGCGCGATCCGCGCCGTGTACCACGCGACCAGCGCCAAGATCTCCTGCTGGCGCCATCAGCGTGAAGACCCGCGCGGTCCGCGCGGGTACGGCTCTGGAAAAGAGAAACTCCCTGGAACTTGGCGCGACCCGCCAGTTACCGCGCCATCAGCGCCATTGTTAAAAGAAGTGGCGCGATCCGCGTCACAACCCACGCCATCCGCGCCAGAACCCCTCTGGAAAGTGAAGTCCCTCTGGAATCTGGCGCTACCCGCGTGGAGTATGGCGCCATCCGCGCCACCTTCAAAATGGGAAGCCAGCTGCAGCCAGCGCTGCCCGCGCCAGAGTCACGCCATCCGCGCCATAGTCCAGCGCTGTCAGCGCCCGTTGCCACGCGATCCGCGCCACACTTAAATGTTGTAGAATTCAGTTGCTGTCAAGGGCCAAACTTGGGATTTCACTTACCCAAGTATAAATGCAACAACCCACTTCAGTTCTGTGACTTTTGGCACGAAAATTTCACCATAGAAGAGAAAGAAAGAGAGCTTGGAAGCTTAGCTAGGGTTTGGGGATTGTGAGAGAGAGTGGGGTTCATCCCTTCTTCTTCTTCTTCTTCTTCCCCTTTCTTGTGTATCAGCTGGGCTTGCTTCTTTTTGTTGTACCAAGGCCAGCCATGATTAGGTTTGGCTAGTTTCATTTTGTAGCTAGGGCCAAGCACTTGATGTAAATCCCATTTGAGTTGTATTGAATGCTTTTATTCATATATCTAAAGCTATTTTACTGCATCTTGCTTGAATGTTTATATCTCTTCGTAGACTTGATCAATCTATTAAAGGATTTAGAGCTAGGGTTCACAATAGGAATATTTGGGCTTTAGTCTTGGAACTAGATGTGGTAGCTTGCTTTACATTACCTAGGAATGGGAATGTAGATGGGTAGCTTAATCAGTATGTGGCTTAATGCTTAACCCTAGGAAGGTGACTAAGGGATTAGGACTTTCAAGTGGGTTAAAGGGTTGTGTAACTGAGGAATCGGTAAGCAACTGAACTTAGATGCACATATTTGCTAAATGGTTTAACTATTTGAATATAAGTATGCAATATGAATCACTTGGGAGGTTGCATTGAGTGTGGGTGCCCTGGCTACGCTTCGTTTATTATTCTGTGACAATTAATCTTTGTTCATAACTTAGTTTATGTTTTCAATATTTGTTTTACTTCAATCATTCAAACAAACAACCAATACTTCCATCAAATTTTGTTATTCCAACTTTTAGATTTAAGTTATAATCGAATCGGTACACTAATCCTCGTGGGAACGATATCTTACTTAACTCTTTATTACTTGTACGACCGGTATACTTGCCGAGTTCGCAACAACCATCATGAACCTTAAAACATAAACTTTACATGGAAAAAACAACCATTATGAACCTTAAAATATAACCTTTACATGGAAAAAATAACCATCAAGTTGAATCCATCAATCTCAAAATATTTCAAAAGTCTTAATCATGTTGTTCAAAAACACAATCTATCCAACCATCATAAGTTCTAATAGAAATCAGCCGAGAAATTGTATAACTCATACCAATAGAATATCTGAAATGCAATATCCTTCTTCATGGTAAAATTATTCAGCACATTGAAAATAGATAAAAGCTATAAAACTCCAAGTTCAATGGAAAATATAAACAAATTTTTTAACTTTTGAGAATTAGATCCTGGATACTCACGATTCACGAGTAGTGGCTGACCCTAAAAATGTTGTAGCTGAGGAAACGAATGTAGGGCTGACACGTGGATTCACTGACCTGATGTTATTCTGGTTTTATTAAGATATGTGGTGAATACTGACACATCCTAATGCTTAGTTCTCAAATAAAACAAATCAGAATGCCCACTTTTCTACTGCCTCCTCCTATTTAAGCTAATTCCTACTTCTAAAACTGTAACCACCTAGCTATGGTAACTAATGATTAACTACTCTCTGGCCCTGTCAAATGCATAAAAATTACTAGTAATTGACAAACGTTCAAATCCATATATATCCACGATTCCAAATAGCATCATGCAGAACAAGATAGTGACCATTTTAAGTTGAAGGGGCAACGTCATAAACTTGTAAGACACCATAACAACATTCATTTATTAAAAATTGATACACATATCTTATTATAATAGTTTTTTATACACATAACAGCAAAGCTTGTAATATGCCTTAGCCTTGGCAGGGTACATTATACAACCTATCTACCCTCTAAATTCTTAATACCAAGATAGCAAACTGCAAAAGTAACAAAACAATCACCCTAACACCACCACCACCCTTCATCGTGTCACCCAATAAATAAAGCATTTGAGAATGATTGTTTTTCATATAAAGCAAATGATTTCGAGAGAAGGAATGTTAACCTTTCACAATCTCATCGCCGTTGAGGAGAGTTGTGAGTGACATGGGAGTGAGAGTGACACCGAGAGTGAGAGTGCTTGAGAGTGCTGATAGTTAGGAGTTTTAGTGTCGAGAGAGTGAGAGTGAGAAAGGGTTCAAGGGAGTAAGGTTGCAAAGTGAGGTTGGATTTAGTCGCAAGAACAATTATTATAAAAAATCCAAAAACATTGATTTTATTAATAAAATCGATGTTAATGCATTACACAACATCGATTTTTCAAAAATCGATGTTGCTAGCAAACTCAATATCGATTTTGAAAAATCGATATTAGCATTATACTAGCTACATCGATTTTTCAAAAATCAATGTTGAGTTTCTTCTAGAATATTGATTTTTTTAAAAATTGATGTTAACAAAATCCATTTATTTACCTAGATATTAGTGTGAGTAATTTAACATCGATTTTTTTTTTGTAACGAATGTTAAATTGGCGAGACCGAATGTATATTTTGTAGTAGTGAAAAAACATAAGGGGTTTAAATTTAAAGAGAAAAAACAAGATTATAAAACTTTAAAAATCATTTAAAAATTAAATAATTTGAGAAAAAATAATATGGAAAAATTATAAATAATTAATTAAAAAGGTTCAAAACTTTTAAAAAATTGAACCGGGTTGTTGATAGCTTAAATTTTTAAAAAATGATAAATAAATATATACATCATAAGAAAAAAGTAAAAAAAAATTACATTTTAAAATAATATCTTAGATTTATAGTATAAATCAAATAATTATAATAAACCTTTTTAAAAAATCACAGAAATAATCACCAGTTGAGAGTAGTGTAAGTTTAAGAAATTCATTGCCTCCTAAACTGTTTTTATGACAACTATTTTAGAGCAATAATTCTCAGATTTATGTCATAAAATTTGAGATGGAATGAGGTATGGTTGAGGTAAAAATAAACATTTTAATATAAATTTATGATTGAAATTAATTTAAACAAGAGTTGCTATTTGTGTATAAAAAATATATGTTATTTTTGTAATATTTTTAAATTTTTATATATGAAATTATTATTTATATAACAATAAATTATTATTATATGTGTTTTTTTTATATTTATTTTCTATAATATTTTTCTACTATTTTAAATTTAATATTTTTTATTGTAACGGAACATCTGATTTCATGAAACTTTGGCTATCTATCCACAACATAACAAGTCAAGCGATGATTAAACACATTACACACACCAATGTATAGAACCTTCCTGCTTTCTTCATTAATTACAAATCGCAATGAATATATTAATTGTTATAAATTTGTAAACAAAGCAGAAATAAATACTAATATATTGTAAGTTATCAATATTTAAAAAATAATTTACGTGTTACTGATAAAATATCTGACAGTAGTCGATAATTCTAAATTAATACATAATTAAACATTATTGTAAAATATTAAAAACTAAAAAGATCAAAAACCAAAAGCAGCTGCTATGCACTTATCAATTATTATGGAGATCAAAAATAAATTATTATAAGTAGAAGATCAGAAAAATAACATTTAAGCCTAAAAATATTTATCATGCAAAATTAATATCTCGTGCAAAATTAATATATGCTATTTTAATTAATAAGACTTATATATAAAAAAGTTACGATTTGTAATGTTATAGAAATGAAAAATAAAAATATACACATTAAAAAGAATTGTCCAAAAAATATATAATAAACAGCTCCATATTATAATTAATATAGAATCTTAAAAGGATACATACATTATCTTAAAAACTATTATAAATAATTTATTTTAAATACTATATTATTTAAGTAATCTCTTCATTTAATTATCATACATTTTTCTTTTAATTCCTCTAAATATCATAAAATTTTCATGCAACGCTTCATTTTTAATCACTTTAAAATCTTATTCAATCCTTTTTTTTATTATAAAAAATGACACATTGTGCTTTAAATAACCTAGTTATGACGCATAACTGCTACATGCACCTTGGTGTTATTACAAGGCCAAAATATTTGTTAACGTGGTTCAGTAAATGAAAACCCCGATTCAATTGATTTATATGTTTTTTAGGCTTAAATACTAATTTTAATTTCTTAATTTTGTTCAATATGAAAATTTAATTGCTTGATAGATTTGATCCCGAATTATCAATTTATCCGGTAAACCGGAAACTACTATGGCTAAATGGGAGATTAATAATATTAAAGTCGGAACAATGAATCTTTTTGAAGTCACTCATTTCATACCCAAAAATCCATGTATGGACCAAATTTGATTTTACTTCCCCATCTAAATACTCTAGGTTGGGGCAGGTCTCAAGAGAAATTATTTATATTTTCTATAATTTTAAATTCACTGTTTGAAAACAGAGATATTTTAATTAAACCCTAGACATAGATTTAATATATTCATTTAAAATACCATTTAAAATACCATTAAGAAATTAATTAATTAATTATAATATATAAATAAAACATAAATTAAAAATTAGACTAAAATTATATGAAATAAAAAAAATAAAACTGTAAATTTTAAAAGACCATTTTAAATTTTAAATTTTAAATTTTAATAGACCAAATGTCTAAAAATTTTAAAATTAAAAATGGAATAAAATAAAAGCACCAAAAGTCTATTTTTTATTTTATTCACTAAAGCACATCAATTGAATTTAGATTCGTTGTGTATTTACCTTAAATTCACAATGAGTTACCAGCAGATCAGTCTCAAGATGGGGGCGGAACGAGAAAGGGACAGAAGAAATACATGTTAATTAAATCCGTTGAGAAGTAAAAAGTTACGGGCTTGTTTGGGTAAGCTTCTCTAGAAGTACTTCTAGAAGAAGAAAATAAGAGCAAAAAGATGAGATGAACTTCTCCATAAATAAAGATAAACTCTCCATTAATTAATTTGTAGAAGCTCATCAATGTAACTTTTCTAAAAGATGAGATGAAATCTACAAATTTAAAAGACGAGATGACATCTACAAATTAACTACAAATTAACTAATGAAGAACTTATTTTTACTTATGAAATGACTCATTTCATTTTTTTCTCCTTACTTTTCTCTGATAGGGGCTCGTTAGCCGTTGTTTGGGTCGAGCTCCTTAGCACAAGCACTAAGTAAGCTTATTTTTACTTATGAAATGACTCATTTCATTTTTTTCTCCTTACTTTTCTCTTCTAGAAGTGCTTCTAGAAATGCTTCTAGAAATGCTAAGATCCAAACAGGATCTACATCTAAGAAATTTATTAACTTCTCAAGTAAACATGAAAAATTCATGTCTGAGATGTGGAACCAAACATAGATACAGATGATAGAGGGTTGGTGCAAAATCAATTACAGCCATTCATATACACATACAATGTCATGCTACAAAGTGACCCAACAACAAAGACATTACACCATCCAAGTCGAACCAAAGACAAAATAAAAAGGAAAACATAGCTCCAAAAGGTAAAAATAGAACATGATTGAAATGAAGAAATTAACAAAAAGGTAGTGCAGTGCAGTGAAGTAGCACTTAGACACGAGTTCCAGCAGCAGAAGACTTGGGCATTGGATCTCCTGTAGTCCCTCCCACACCATGAGCATGACCATAGTCAGTGTCATGGTACCCGGGACCATAACTGCTGCTATATAGTCCTGCATGGATCAGTATCAGGTACAACAACTGTGTGAATGTGAGTATTATTATGAAAGCCTCCACTACCCTCAGCCTCCACCCTCTGTGCCCTCCTATGTTTATTTGCTTGCAAGCCAACCTGTTTCATTCATCCACACACATATCTTTTGGTATTCTATTTTGGTATTCTAAGAAAATAAGATTTAGAGATAAAAAATAAAATAAAAATTAAGAGCACATAGTGAGGGTAGTTTAGTTTAGGTGAGGTTTACCCAAATGCTAGAGCAGTGACTGCCCAAGCAACGATTGATGTGGCTCCTGCAGATGCTAAACTGTCACTCCTCCATGTCCTCATGTGATTCCCACCCAAAAGTTTGGACACTATGCCCAAAACGGCTGCTAGTATGGAGAAGATTAAGAAAAACATAGTTGCACCATTTCCACCAAAACCTGAAAGGAACATATAAAAACAAGGGGGTCATTTTAATTACTTAATTTAACACTATCAGTTTTTAGTTTTTTCAAATGGGAATGTAACAAGGTGCTCTTTTTTATCAATAATTAACCAACTGCTACCACTTCATAAATTCAAATAATTATAAGACCATTGTTATCTTAGCTTAGAAAAAGTAACATTTTGTAACATGAAGATCAATCAATCAAATGATAATAAATTGACAAAATATTAGATGGAAAATGGTACAGAAATGGATAGAGGAAGTGTATGAGCTTACTAGGGTGGTAAGTTTGGCCATTGATGAACCTGTTGAGGCACCAACTAGCAAAGCCAAGAACAATAAAATACATGATCAAGTTAAGAAAGAGCAAAGGAGCTGCTACGTTCCTTCCAACTGTGGCCATTTTTGAGTAGCTAGTGATTTTTTGTCTTCACAAACTCACTGAAATTTTGTAGATAAAGCTTCACAATCTCTCTCACGACGTGCTTCATTGCTTGTTGAGGGTGGCACTGTGAAGCCATATAAATATTAAATATAGGGACACTAAAGGTGCCTTGAAGACACGTGTCAATCAGCAAGGTCATGCATGTGTGCTTCCGTGTACAGGTGGTAGGACACTTGTCGTGGTTTGTCATTATGTTTTCCACAAGTCTCTTTCTGGCTTCTGCTTCACTCTCTTTTCAAATTGGAATAAGAAGTTTAAATAAACGGTGCATTATCCAGAAACTTAAATTCAGGGTTCTTTTTTTTCTTTTTTATGACTTTAACTGAGTTGTTAAAAATTAATAATTAAAATTTAATACATTTTAAATGCATAATAGAAACATGGAACTTGGTCGTTGAAACTTGGAAGATTTTTTTATAGATTTAGATACATTTAAAGTTATTTATTTTTCCTTCTAAGAATATATTATGTGAAAATCTTATTTTTTCAAAAATTTAACGTGTATGTATTAAGAACTGAAGTACATCCATTAGATATATTTAAATATATTAATATATTTTTTTATCAATAAATATTTATTGTTGAAGATTGAAACCACCGTATTCCCACTTTACACTCATTTAAAAGAATACCTTTTTTTTATATTTTCATTAATTTAACAATTTAGAAATATAAAAAAGGTGACGCGAGATAACTTTTGTATTTAAAAATACATTAATGAAAGTCTGAAAACAGGAATATCAGCATTTAGATTATTACTTGCAAGAATTTGACCCAAAAACAGACAACAAAGAGCTCTTACAAGATTGGCTACAACAATTGTTGTATTTATTAAATCAGTGAGGTCTCGTTTTAGCAGGGTGGATATCTATTGGTTGAACAGCTGTGCAGAAGGTTTCAGTCCCGAAGAAATCATTCTTATCCAATTGGACGAATATTATATGAGAATTTGGAGTGTTTCGTTTTGCAAGTCACCCACCGTTTCGTGAGTCGAAAGCTTAAGCATGGATGTTCTATACTACCATTTCTTTTTTCTAGTATTTTTTTTGTGTGTGTGGTTAAAAGGTAGTATTACTATATCCGCTCCTTTTTACATATTTTAAAGATTTTTATATAAAAAATTAAGAAATATAATAATTTTTTTATTTTAATAAAATACTTATGCTATTAGTATTTTTATGTAAAAAATGTAATAAGATTTTATTTTAATTTATCATCTTTTATTTCTAATCTGATTGTACATTAATTACTTTATTTTTATTTCCACTTTTATGATAAATGTATAAATTAATTAAGAAGTAAGGGTATAATTGATAAAAAAATATAATTAACATTATCTTAAATTTTTTAATGAGAAATAAGTAGAAGTATATTTTTTGCGAAAATTCGACACTTAAAAAGATCACAGAATTAAGGAGTAAATAAGATTGGCTAAATTTTATATCATAGATATTATAAAATACATAGCATATCACCACCTTAAAAATATACAACCTTTTCATTTTCATCCAGTCAAACGTAATATTCAATTATTAAAACTTGTTTCTCATAAATAAAAATACTCTATAAATCTATTTATTTATATCTCTATAATAATAATTATTTGCCAACCAAAAAAAATCTATATAATGACAAAAAATAAATCTGAATTATGCAATAATATATTCGTATATTGTGGTCAAGATGTAGGTTTTGGAGGTCTACTTGGGGATTAGATTGTTGGCTTCATTGGATTTATATGTTGAAATTGCCCCATTTTACATGGGTTAAATGAGAATGCTGCAATTCAGTATTTCATGTATATGCTTTCTATCTTAGAAAGCATCTGTGAGAGATTGAATGGAGTATTGCAAGTATCACTTCGTCATATTCTTCGTGAAGGCAATTATATAGTGCTTATGTTTAATTTGGCTAAAATGGGAGCAACTCAATGGGAAAGCACGTGTATCCTATCCACCCCTCTTTCAGTTTCAGGGTTCGATGGATCTTCTTGGCTTAAAAAAAGTGAAACATTCCTCCTGTGTATTTGAGGGGAAAAAAGAAAAAACAGAAAACGTGTTTTAAAAATAAATGACCATATTTTGCCACCAAATTACAAAGGCTGTTAATGAGATGAAATTTTTTCATGCTACAGCGCACATTGCTATGTAAAATTACACAAAACAAAATTGGGATGATGGATTCAAAGGGATGTGGATGGATTGGTGAATATTGTTGGTGGTATCGTGGGTTTGCGTCGAATCTTGTTCGTGAATTTGCCCATTAAGCATGGATTGGTATGAAAGATTTAGAAGGCTGCATGATGTGCAATGCTGAATCCATAAACCAAATCTTAATTAATTTTATCCTATTTAATGTGATTATTTTTAAAATATTTTTTGTTCAATTGAGATTATCTTTTTTTTTTTAATTGAGATTACATACCTTTTTAAAGATATTTTTTTAACTTCAAACTCTAATAAAAGACAGTTTAAAAAATACTATTTTTAAATAAATGATATTAATTAACTTTTTTATTAGCATAATTTATTTTTTCTTCTTATATTCAATGTTGGAATACGTTTCTTGATTTTATCGTCGACTCATGACATCAAAGTTTTGTTGGAAAAGGCATGGCAGGCCTCTGCAATGCACTTGAGGATGATTCTGAACAAAGAAAGAAAGAAAAGCTTAAGGCTATAGCTCAGTAGTGACTTTTCGGTTTTTTTTTTTTTTTTTCCACATTGCGAATATGATTTTTTATGTTTCTGATATGATTTTCATAACCTAAGCGTGATTCTTCCATTCTCAACGTGTTTTTAAACATGCTAAACAACATCCTAAACATATGTCAGTTCAAGGCTGTTTTTTTCTTTGATAATTAGGAAAAAACCAATAGCAAACATAAGCAAACTAGAACCTTTAGGTGGTGACACCCATTACATCATCAAGATAAATATGGTATAAACAAGAAGGGCAATGATCTAAAATTATGAGACTCTGTTGAGAAGAGTTGCCGGTCCTAGCGGTACACATCAGTTATGTTCAGGAAAATTAATCGAAAAGTTACTTAAAAATTAAAAAATTAATTAAATTGAAAATTTATAAGTGAAAATTGATAAGTGAAAATTGAAAAATTAATATATTAAATTATAAGTGTTTAGTAAAAATTTTCTTGAAGTAACTAAAAAATGTAAGATGACAAAAAATAATTAAATTATGATTTATTTTAAAAATACTAAAAAATTGAATAAATATATTAAAAATAAAAATGAAAGAAAATATAAAAAAGTAAAAAATAACATTTTAAAAAAATATTATTTTAAATAAAATTTTAAAAAATATTAAAAAAATTATTCATTGAAATAATCAAACAAATTTTTTTATTAATAAAAAAATTAAAAACTAATTAAAATAATTTGTCCAACATAGCCATAAACAAAATTCTCCTCCCATGCAAGATGTCTCACGTTATTTATCGGCATGAGGAGGGAAAGTATTTGTTTCTCCTGTGATTAGATCGATAGCAAGTTGATCAGATTCACAAATCAATCTAATGATGCCTTTGTCTCTAGCTAACTTCAAACCATGAAAAATGGCTATAATTTTTTCACTAATACAAGGCGGCGGGTTAAGTATTACTTAACTAATACATTTTATTTTATTAGCCTCAAATCTCTCAACCAAAAATTAAAGACTAATCTCTCAAAGATTAGTTAACCAATACATTTTTAGTGATTATTATAAAGATTTTATCATATATAATAATAGTATGTGATTAAATTATAGTATATAAATATTTATATATTCTCTATGTATTCTAATTATATTCTTATATTTAAACTAATCTATAATTTTATTTTAAAAAATTTAAAGTAGAAAATGCTTATTAAAAATAAGATATTTATGCTCTGTTTATTTCTATTAATTTCAAAATCTAACTTCTAAACATATTCTAAGTCTATAAAAATCATAATAATTTTGTGAAAATTCTTGCATCATATATATATATATATATAGAGAGAGAGAGAGAGAGAGAGAGAGAGAGAGAGAGAGAGTGGTAGTTTGTTTATTTCTGGATTCAATATGGTAGGAAGCAGGTTACGTGGACCACAGTCCACACGTGCCTTTTATGCAATGAGTCCTTAAGGGAATGAGATGCCTTGCAGTCATGAAAACATGTGCACAAAATTTCCACTCTTAAGTTTTACTCTTCATACATTGAATATTAGTACAAAAATATTTAAATCATTACATCTTAAATTTAGGAGTAAAAAACATGGAAGAGAATATTTAGATTCCATTATTTTCCCTCTTTTTCCGTCTAAATCTTAAAATCAAATAAGAAAAAAATTATAAATGTATCTCTGTTTAATTACTTTTTTATTCTCCTTAATTAATTTAACCAAATACCACATGTAACGACAAGAAAAGCAACTATACCCCCCAAATTTTAAGTACATCTCAATAAACTTTTGAGACAAAATTGTTTTAAAATGAAAAATATTATTTAGGTTATATCAGGCCTAGAGCAAGCTGATTGATCACATAGGAAGCCAATATACCTTGGCTACAAAAGGAAAACGAGGTACAAGTATTATTGTATCCAATATTGGGTGTGGCTTTTTATTGTTACAAACCACACTTTCCTTCGGTAAATAAGGCTTTCTGGCTAGTGCTTTGCAGATGATTTGCCTCCTTTTCCCTATGCACAGCCAAAGATAAAATAAAAAATAAAATTCATTTAGTTATGCTTATATATTTAAGCACATAACAAGAGAATCATCATAAAAGCTCAACATGTAACACCATGACCATATACAACATTTAATTAATGTGTCACTGTTACGAAAAGGAGAGATACCTTTTTCTTGGATTCTTGTGGCTTCTGTACTGGAACTTTCTTCGTAGCTGATTTGGAAGCTGGACCCTTGGATTTGGATTTGGATTTGGATGATGCACCATCACTAGCTTTGGGAGCAGCTTCCTTTTTACCCGGCCCAAAAAGTTGGGTGCAAACGGGTTTGTCAGCCTTGAGGGATGCCATGTTACTCAAAATATCTAAAGCAAAAAACACTAGATGTGTAAATTGTTGTGTTGTGTTGTGCTGCTTTGGTCTATGATGCATGCAAGCTCTGAAACACAATGCCTTTTATAGGAGTCTAAACTTTAAACTCACTAGATAGGGGCAATAGCATTAATATTGGAGTAGAACTCGAAACCGAGCTTACGTTGATGATGGTGATTTAATGGTGGAGATAGATTGGAATGAGAATAAAATGACTTGGAGATCATCCAATCCATGCATGGAACACTTTAGAATCAGATACTTCTAGATCTGCTCAGTAATTTTTTCTAACATTATCTTTGATGAAACCATATTCCAGAAGTAGGTATATTAGTTTAAGGATAAATTAAACTTCTGGAGAGAGAGAGAGAGAGAGAGAGAGAGAGAGAGAGAGAGAGAGAGAGAGAGAGAGAGAGAGAGAG
>PYAF01002563.1:1937289-1951445 GCA_007407185.1 Glycine tomentella
TGCCACGGGTGTGAAAAAAATTGGCAAAATGTCACGCGTACTAAGTCGCTATCACTGTGGGCGAAATTTGTGGGGTGAGTTGGCATCTATTTCAGGCACGTGTCAAGCTGTCATTGGACACATAATTCGCTATGATTGTCAGCGAATTATGTGCTGACCAGACCTGATTTATACATTTATAAGATATATTATAATAATCAAAAAGTAAATTATCTAATCCAGTTTTCTGCTTTTTCTCGGCTACCAGTTGCCATCTTAAGCATAATCCAGCCTCCTATACGAGCTATGCCTAACCCAGCTACCATTTTGTTATCAGCAAATTATGAATAGTTCTATAAATATGCTATACCTGAATTCGGCTAATACAATATAACTATCCCGGTAAGCCATGCAAGTTATGTCACGTAAATATACTTAAGCCAGTTTTAGACCTCACCTCGGCACATTTGAAGTACTGAAACCATGTATCTCTTATATATATATATATATATATATATATATATATATATATATCACGGTCTCACATCTTGCTATTAAACACACCATGAACCATACAAAGCCGAGAACATACCCATGCTCTCACATGATATTCTCGGCATATCTGCACCTCAACTTCCAAATAAAACTCACATATTGACATTCCGACACCCCAGGACGTACTGGATCCTTCCATCATACATCGGCAAACATACTTAACCCGGCCCTGTGGCTCAGACAACATCTCGGCATCTTGGCACTCATGGCACCTCGGCATCACCTTCACTTCCTGCTGTTATGGATTCAACCCGGTCACCCATGCAAACCAACTCGGCCAACCCGTGCAAACCAACTTGGGCACCATGCAAACCAACTCGGCCAACCTATGCAACCATGACCCCGAGCACTTGTGCAAAATTGAACCCGGCCAACCATGATTCCGGGCACTTGTGCAAGACCGAACCTGTCCACTTATGACCACCCGGACCTCAGCATACACTCTATGTGGCACAGCTCGGCATGACCCCAGTCACTCATGCAAACCCAACCATGAAAATGAGAAATAGAAGAAAATGTTTTTTTGAAAGAGACAGTGGGAGTGGGAGTGGAGTGAAAGCAGTCCCGGAAGCATTTTATAGTGGGCCAAGAAGCTGTAAGTCGCTAGGACCAGCAGCGTTTTCCGCTCTGACGTGTGATGCCCAATCCGCTGCTACCGCAGGCGAATCCTGCATTACCATGTCAGCTCCTGTACGAAATCCGCTGGTCCATTTGACGAACTCACCAAATCCGCTGCCCAGCCTAGCGACTTCCACGTCAGCTTGCCCGCCCAGCCCGCCCAATCGCCTTTTGCCAGGTGGCGTCATTTATTTCGCTCTGTTGTCCAGCGAATTTGCCTCCGTGGCATTTTCGCAAATTCTTCGGATGACATGGCATTTTGCCAAATTTTTTAAAGATTTGTGGCATTTTGGCCACTGTTCCTTGAATAGTTTGTATAACGTCATAAGTGCGCAAATCTTGGGAACAGTGGCCAAAATGCTACAAATCTTTAAAAAATTTGGCAAAATGCCATGCCGTCCGAAGAATTTGCGAAAATGCCACGGAGGCAAATTCGCTGGACAACGGAGCGAAATAAATGACGACACCTGGCAAAAGGCGATTGGGCGGGTTGGGCGGGCAAGCTGACGTGGAAGTCGCTAGGCTGGGCAGTGGATTTGGTGAGTTCGCCAAATGGACCAGCGGATTTCGTACAGGAGCTGACATGGCAATGCAGGATTCGCCTGGGGTAGCAGCGGATTGGGCATCACACGTCAGAGCGGAAAACGCTGCTGGTCCTAGCGACTTACAGCTTCTTGGCCCACTATAAAATGCTTCCAGGACTGCTTTCACTCCACTCCCACTCCCACTGTCTCTTTCAAAAAAACATTTTCTTCTATTTCTCATTTTCATGGTTGGGTTTGCATGAGTGATTGGGGTCATGCAGAGCTGTGCCGCATAGAGTGTATGCTGAGGTCCGGGTGGTCATAAGTGGACGGGTTCGGTCTTGCACAAGTGCCTGGAATCATGGTTGGCCGGGTTCAGTTTTGCACAAGTGCTCGGGGTCATGGTTGCATAGGTTGGCCGAGTTGGTTTGCATGGTGGCCGAGTTGGTTTTCATGGGCTGGCCGAGTTGGTTTGCATGGTGGCTGAGTTGGTTTGCACGGGTTGGCCGAGTTGGTTTGCATGGGTGACCGGGTTGAATCCATAACAGCAGGAAGTGAAGGTGATGCCGAGGTGCCATGAGTGCCAAGATGCCGAGATGTTGTCTGAGCCACAGGGCCGGGTTGAGTATTTTTGTCGATGTATGATGGAAGGATCCAGTACGTCCTGGGGTGTCGGAATGTCAATATGTGAGTTTTATTTGGAAGTTGAGGTGCAGATATGCCGAGAATATCATGTGAGAGCATGGGTATGTTCTCGGCTTTGTATGGTTCATGGTGTGTTTAATAGCAGGATGTGAGATCGTGATATATATATATATATATATACACATATATATATATATATATATATATATATATATATATAAGAGATACATGGTTTCAGTACTTCAAATGTGCCGAGGTGAGGTCTAAAACTGGCTGAAGTATATTTACGTGACATAACTTGCATGGCTTATCGGGATAGTTGTATTGTATTAGCCGAATTCAGGTATAGCATATCTATAGAACTATTCATAATTTGCTGATAACAAAATGGTAGTTGGGTTAGGCATAGCTCATAGGAGGCTGGATTATGCTTAAGATGGCAACTGGTAGCCGAGAAAAAGCAGAAAACTGGATTAGATTATTTACTTTTTGATTATTATAATATATCTTATAAATGTATAAATCAGGTCTGGTCAGCACATAATTCGCTGACAATCATAGCGAATTATGTGTCCAATGGCAGCTTGACACGTGCCTGAAATAGATGTCAACTCATCCCACAAATTTCGCCCACAGTGATAGCGACTTAGTACGCGTGGCATTTGCCAATTTTTTTCACACCCGTGGCATTTTGCCAAAGTTTTACCACATTCGTGACATTTTGAGAGAAGTTCCAACTATTCAAATTCCTCAACCTTAAGCTGATCTATCAGTTTTTTTAATATTATGTATACATGTAAGTCTTTAATTTGACTATTAATATTTAATAAGTAAAATGATTTTACCGGGACTTAGTGAAAAAAAATTAAAGGCATGCAACGACAGATAGTTTTTTGTTTTTGTTTTATCAATAATTAATTTTGACTTGTGAAAGAAACAATAAGAAAAAATTGTTTGATTTTTCAATTCTGTTCACAGTCTTATATAAAAATAGAAAAAAATAGGATGATATTTTTTAATTATATATTAGTAAAAATACTTTATTAGAAAACAAAACAATCTAGTACTAAACAATTGAGTGAGTAGCATATAGAGTTTGTATTAAAACAAATTAATAATAAGTGTATTTTTAATAGATATGAGTATAAATTAATTTTAGATTTTTAAAGATTATAATTATAATAATAATAAGTTGTAAAGTTTATGAATTATAATGTTACTATATATCTCCATTCTAAAATGACTGATACCAAAGTTTTTTTTCCATATATATTATCATAATAAATAAGTTACTTATTGAAACAATTGTATTAAAATATTCATACTTCTCATAAATATATTACTTAATTATAATTATTTGGTGAGTAACGGTGGTGGTCACAATATAAAAAATATTAAATTGATATAATGTATTTGGGGCAAATTTAGAATATAAGTTTTAATATGCCATTGAAAATTGAAAATATCGGTCAGTGTATTTTTTGAATGCTAAAGCATCAATCATTTTTAAATGAAGGAAATAATTATAAAATTTAAAAACTACATTAATAATAATAATAATAATAATAATAATAATAATAATAATAATAATAATAATAATAAGTTTTATGCATATGTATGCAATTAAAATGACAATAATTTTTAAATTTTTCTTTATTGTTATATTTTTGTTTACATCCAAAATATTCTTGAAACAATCATGTTTGAGTCATATAGGATTATTATGAATGATAAAATTCTCTCTTTGAGTATTTAACACAATTATATATACAAATTTAAGACTCTTGATTAAATGAGAACAATCTCAAATCAGTTAATTTACACGTTAAATGATTCTTTTACTATCTTTTTGTCATCTATTTCATTATCATTTTATTGTCTAAAAATATGTTATTATGTCTTTTTATCATGTATTTCATTATCATTTTATTTTCTAAAGATATGTTATTATGTCTTTTTGTCATGTATTTCATTATTATTTTATTTCTTAAAAATGTGTTATTTAATGTTCAAGTGTGACATGACTGTGGCCTGCATGCCTATCACTTTTTAACTAAATTCTTTAATATCTCAGTGATAAGGACAAGTGCAAGAATTTAAGACAACTAAATTTTAAATTTTAGACTCATCAAGAAGAAAAAAAATTGTTATTAACTTTTTAAAGCAAAAAAATCACATGAATGGACAAAAAAGTTTAACATATAATTCTTTTATTTAAAGTAAAAAAAAAAATTTTAAAATATGTTTTAGGCGTTACTTATGGTTAGACTTGCTTTGTTGACGACAAGAATTAATTAACATGACTAACAAAATTCAATTTCAAATATTTATTTGACATTTTTATTCATTTCAGAAATTGATTATTATGATAACATTCATCAATTTGAGGAATTAAAATAATACTATAGTAGTTTACTTCATTAGTTTCTATTACATTTCTCAGTTCTCACACTTTTTTTTTAATCTTGTTGGGCCGGTTGCGGGCTTCATTTTTTTTTATCACAGTTGTCTATACAGTTAAAACAGAACTCCAGCTCCTTTTGTATCGACTATTTTCATTTTTTATTCTTTTCCATAATTTAATAATTTTGCAATTTAATACTTTATAAAAACATAAAGTGAGAGTAATGAAAAAAAAATGACTTCAGACAAACATGTTTATTTGAGTCCTGATATTTAGGTGTGCGAGAAAGTGGTAGTATATATTTAATCCGTTAGGGAAAAAGATAGTATCAAAATTAATGAAAATTTCTGTTTGAACAACTTCATAGAATAAGTATCTTTCACAATAGCACTACTTATAAACATGGTTGAAGAGCACCATATAACAGTATCCTTATGGACTCTTCCCATAATTCCAACTCCAACAACTATTATTTTTTAGTCTTTCGTACTTTTCACTCTCGCATCATCAGCTTATTTATTACTGCTTGCCTGAAAAACCATTCAAAGATTATATGATCAGTGCCAGAGTCAATTAAGTAAAACTCATGCATGTATGCTATGGCGGTGTTGTGTGGGTGTGACATGAATACAATTAGCATTTGCTAGCTATGAAATGAGCTTAAAAAATAATTTAATTTGCTAATATGCATGCACATATTAAGATATATATACCTTCTTCCTAGTCTGGCTTGGAATTTTCTTTGGGGTTGGTTGGAGGCTGGGGCTTTGGAAGTGCCTCAACTAGGTTTGACAGAAGACTCTTTCTTCACCTGTCCTGCAGATGGTTGAGAGCAACAAGATTCTCAACAGGTTTCTCAGCTTTGAGTGATTCCATTTTACACTATATACTCTTCTAAGGGAACACCTCTTCTCCTAGCCTCTAACACTACAAGATTCATCCATTTGTAGCTGAATTTGAGCATAGGAATACTAATTACATGCACCAAATTTCCAGTAACCATCTTGAGGGAATGGAATAATCTCAACGATGGGATGATGGAGGGATAATGCTGCAGCATCTAATGCTTTTTACCTTAGGCATATTTTGTAGATATTATTAACTATTGGATTCATATTCTACAATTTGGTTTCACATGTTGAGGCTGGCATGATTCATATGCCGTTTATCTGATGCCATCTAGAAGACTGATATTTGGATATGTTCTTCTTTGTTTGGTACTAACAGCTAAAAACCTTGACAAATTTTCCTGTGCCCTTTCATTTTGTTGGGTTTTGGTACCCTCATGTACGTGGACAATTGGACATATACCAAACGGACATGTCATTTACTGAAGTCACATCATCTATTTGTCCATTGTTATTTAATATAATAATAATATTAAGTAATTACAATTATTTTGCATTTGAGTCGAAATAGAGACATATGAGAACCCTAAACTCAGCAGCCCCAATATTCCATATCTGCCTAGGCGAACATTGTCGAGCTCCCATTTTTAGCCGTTGTTAACCCATCATTGTTTGAGGAACATAACATTTCTCTTTCAAAATTTAATGAATTTATAGCTATCAAATCCACAAACCGCCAGCATGATGTGTCAATTGAAAATTCTCTTTTCCTTTTGCATAAATTTCACAGGAATCTCCCTCCAACAACAATGTATGCTTTTTGAACAATCAAACACACATCAATAGTTCTTGATCCAATAGTTACCTAATAACCCTAACAAATTAAACCATGCAGTAGGCATACCTCTATTTTCAGAATCGGCGATCACGTAAATGACCACAACGGAAAACAACTTCAATGGAAAAGGATCGTATACAGAAAAGGGAAGCAGAATCAACCCTTAATGTTAACAACAAAGGTCCTTGACGGCTGGGTTACAATTTAGGGTTAAAAGGAATAATTTTTTTACTACAAGCAAAGGATTTAAATAATAAAAAAAAAAACTGAACTATAACAGGGGACTAAAATGCAAAACCTAAAATTATTTTATCAAGTAATACCGATGTGGCCTCATTAACTGAGATGTATGTAAATAATTTGTCCACTTAGATGAGGGTTCCAAAACTCTTCAAATATTAAAGGTTCCGTAGAGTTGCTTAGACGTTTTCAATTTACAGGATATATATATTATGGGTTCTTTTGCTTGTTAATTAAAGGTAACATTAAAAAAATTGTAACAACAACAAAAAAATTTTGTTGTAACTTTAGTGTATGTTAAAGAATACTTTTGATTTGGTAAAATATAAAGAAGTGGTACTTTTTCTGTGTTTAATTTAAATAAGATCTAAGAGCAATCTTTAGTACTAGATCTTGATCAAAGATCTTATGTTTAAGATCTGATTTTCATTATATTTTCCAATAAAAGAAGTAGAGAGATCTCCAACATGGATAATAAGTTCTTGTACAACATCCCTAAAGATCTGCAAGTATGTTCAAAAAAGAATAATTTTTCTCTCTCTTTCTCTCTCCTTAAGATCTCAAATTGAAATCTACCATTAAAGGAAAAAAATTAGAGAGATCTTGAGAGATCTTTAATTCTATGTGATACTATAGAATCCACCAAAAAATGGTCTAAAATCTCAATTCAAGATCTACTACTAAAGATGCTTAAACACTTTCAACCATTAAACTCACCAAAGTTTTTCTTCAACTTAATAATATTTCACACTTCCTGATAATGCCACAGTACTAGATTATGTCCATCCATCTGAATATTTTTGAACAATACTAGATTAAACTTTATAGGATAAAGGATTCCTCGATGAAGTGTCAGAATAACTGGACATATTTTAAAAATGTTAAACAAAAATAATTTCTTGATGAACATATTGGAGGTTTAAGAACAATTAAATCCACAAGCATTTAATTAAGTCACTAAGTGATTAGCCTTTTCAAATCATGTATTGAACAACTAAGTGGATCAAAAATTGGAAATATGATTACCGATAACTCACTTTTTACTTTCCCTATACAAAATTAATTGCCCTGCCTGCCTTTAGTTCAAGGTGTATTACCATCTTGTTTCATCAAAACCAGTCCCACAGAATCTTGATATTGTTTCGTCAAAACCAGTCCCACACACCCACTGAATTGTTTTAAGGAGTCAGCCCCAAATACAGGACACGGTGTGCAGAATTTTCAATTAATTAGATTGGTTTTGCAATTTCACTTCAACAAGATAATAATTGAATGAATCCATGTAAGTACCGAAACAATAAATTATAAAATGAATGAACAATAGTATGCTGGTCTGATAGATAAACAAGGCCAAATACATATCCTGAGAGAATACGCATGTGTTCGAAATTGAAACAATAATTATGTGTCCATAAAGATCCAAAATCACCTTTTGATGGCAGCAATAAACTATTCCCCTCTTGATAAAACACTAGCTGGAGCCTAACTGGTCACAACAAAATTGGACTATACTCAACAAATTTTGATTGCTTCATTTATGTCAATTAATCACAAGGACTTAAGATATTCACCGTACAATTTGAATCGAATTACCACATTAACTGAGGTGGTGTTTAATTAAAACAACCAAAATTGAAAATTAATAACATGGCCTCTAATTTGTCAAGTCTTAGTGAGGCTGCCTCATCCTCAAGGCTAGATATGCCACAACTCTGTATCCAATCAACATTACAGTCAATGAAGCCACATCTCCCCACATAGAATCCTCAAGTTCCAAACACTTTATGGCAGGAAAATCTCTTACCCTACAATGCAACCCTTGTCCACACTCGTATACCTCATTTACTGAATACTGGACTCCTACTAGTAGCTTATAGCAGTAGTGGCTGAAAGAAATGTACTTCAACCAAGCTATAAAAGCCGGCATTTGCTGAATGTAGTATCCACCAGCCAAGAGAAACACCAGCATGCTCACTGAAGCTAGTGATGTGGCCTGCTTCACATCCATGAGAATGGCCCCAAGTGCTAGGCCTATGCCTTGAGAGACTAGAACATTGAAAAGCATGATCAAGAGGGTTAGCACAAATGTGACCAATGAAGGCTTGAGACCACCCATCCAATAGGAGATAGTTACAAAGATGGTAGGAAGCACTAGCTCCATTGGTAAATCTCCCACCATCCTAGCAACATAGTATGAGGAGAGTTTGTACATCCCTGATGATCTTTCTTTTATTAGCATTGGCCTCTCCAGAGGGAAGGCAAAGATGGCATTGAAGAGAGGGAAGAATCCCCAGAAGATGGAGAAGAAGAAAAGGAGTCCAACCTGTTTCAAGTGTCATGTTGTAAGTAAGTACCACTACTCAAGAATTAAGATACCATTTTATTGAGTGTTTTTTTTTTTTTTTGTTCAACCACCGGGGTCTTTGACTCCCGGGTGGAACTTCGAGGTATCTCCATAAGCTTCGGTTCTTTGGGCGATTATGAGACTAATGTTTGGTTTGAGACTTAATCACACTTAATGTTTTTCGTCCCATTCTAAGAATGTATTTTACGGGGATCAAACCCAGGTCTTGCCCTACAAACTTAACATGTGTTGCCAATTGAACTACACCCATAGGATTTTTATTGAATGTTTTAATGCAAATTAACTAGGAATTGAGTATATAGAACAAGAAAAATGGCAAGTATCTTTTACAAGTAGCCATGTACCTATGAATTTTCATCCGAAAAAACATAACATAGGTTCATAATATAAATACCTGGTCTTGTACATGTGAAGGATCAGAGTGCCACCACAGAAGTCCTGAGAGAATGGATACAGACAAGACTTGGAAAATCCTTAAGCCAGAAAAAGATTCATGCCTCCTCTCTTGTAAACCCCTCTTAAGAAGCACCCTGAATTGCTCCCACCAGCTAGAGGTCCATTGGTTATCAGAGCCTATATATCAGGCATAAATAATAGTGCCATTTAGCCATGGTGTTGTGCATAACTAATTAACGCTGTTCAACATCAATATTCAATAGAGCAAGGAAACTTCACTTACGTCTAGGTGTTCCTGATGTAAAAGCTGACGGATCAGTATCGTTTTGGTGAATGTCTTCTTTAAGAGCAGGATATAAGTTCTTCTTAAAAGATGAAATTAGGGATTGTTTGACTGAAGCTTGATCCTCATGGTGGTCTATCTGATCATCATGTTTGACATCAGCAACTACCCCTGCCAAACCACAGAATCTAAAGTATTAGAAGGCTCTAGTATGGTTTCTCAACAAATTGAATGCAAATCCAGTAATGTTTTTTAGACTTAAGTGACCAAATTTAACAACACATGATCCTAGGACAAATTATCAACCATGATTGAAGATGCTTCCACCACTCGGCTACCACTATTTCTGTGCTTCAATTCAAATATCTTGTGCAATTATAGGGAATTCAATTTAATTTCTCATCAAATTTTATAATTAAAGTAGAATGGACTTCTAACTGTCGTAGCATGGTCAATAACACACTGGCTAAAGACTCCATTGTTGTTAGGCTGTAACTGTTGATTAAATTGAAGGAAAATTGCGCTGCCAGAAAGAACTTTTTACCTTCACAATTAGAAAAAGTTCCCCAGTAGCATGGGTGCGAGCAAAAGTAATGACGATGAATTCAAAGAAAACAAATACTGAAAAGAAAGAAAAAACAAGCACTTATGATTGGAGAAAAAATAAAATAAAAAATTATAAACATTTAGGATGTTTCGTAAGAACTTGTGATACATGGAAATATATGCAAAAAGATTTCAAGTTAAATCAAAGGTAATAATAAACAAAAAGCGGTTCTAATTAATTCCAAATCACAACTGTATGTCTATATCTTTTTCAAAACTTTGGCGACCATGAGAATCGGACCATTCCAAACACCTTTAACATTTATGAAATAAAGCGTTTGTTTGCTTATAATTTTTCTTTTACATAAAGTTTGTTCTCTCTGTACTCTGTAGATCTATGCCAACACAAAAGAAAGCTCACATGTTGCGAAATTGGTCCAAGGGGGGATGAATATCTTTCGTTATGTTGTGTTGTGTCTTATCAATTTACTGCTTCTAATGACCCATTATTAACAAGGTTCATGGGTTCAGAGATAAAATCCCCAAGCTTTATTATTTACGCACCTCCATTATTTAAAATCTGAAAACGAACCATCACCAACCCAATTAACGACAAGTGTAAGATCTCAATAGTCAATCTTGTTTCGTGAAGTTGACATGCACAAACTCCAAAACATTCCTTTCTCATCACAGAAATAAAAATAGCAACCATTAAGGTTTCAGAAGTCATGAAGACATGTTTAGTGCCCCATTGACAAACTTACAAAATAAATTCCCCTCACCATATATCATTAAAACTTGTGGCTAACATTAATTTAAACATACACTTCTCATTAGTACTATATATTAAAATTACTTTAAACATATATTCTAATCCTTTTTTATCTGCAACCCATGACTAAGATTGATCTAATACTAAAGATTTAAATAATTTATACACTAAAATCATGAATAACCTTCAAACATTAATTCTATCAAACTTTAAAAGAAAGGAGCCCTTAATTGGTGATACTAGTTAGTACGTACCATTAGCAAGGTCAAGAAGGAAATCTGCCGGGTTCATGAAGTTGAAAGCTGGGACATATCCGACGGATCCGAGATAGTCCATGACCCGCTCCGCCCGTCCGCTATAAATCGGGTACCCATCCGACAACACAACCACCTTATCAAACATCCTATACAACCGGCTGGAGGGCTGGTGGATGGTGGCAACGACGGTCCGACCCGCCCAGGCGAGCCTGCGGAGCACCGACACAATAAGTTGGGCCGTGGTGGAGTCCAAGCCCGAGGTGGGCTCATCAACAAACAACAAACTCGGGTTGACCAACATCTCCTGCCCGATACTGACCCGTTTTCGTTCCCCACCCGAAACGCCACGGAACAGAGCCATGCACCCTCCAACGGGACTATTACGACACCGTGTTAGCCCTAGCTCTGCGATCACCATCTCCGCGTGCTCCTTCTTCTCTTCTCTGCTCAAACTCTTCGGAAGCCTCAACAGCGCTGCGTAGGTTAGGGTTTCCAACACTGTGAGGTGAGGGTAGAGAACTTCGTCTTGCGGAACGAACCCTACCTTGCGTTTCACGAAGGAGGGGTCGGTGTGGCCGTTATAGGTTATGGTGCCGGAGACTTTTCCGGCGAGTCTTCCCGCCAGGGCGGTTAAGAGGGTCGTCTTGCCGCTGCCGGAGGGACCCAGCATTGCCGTTAGCTCGCCGGGGTTCGCTACTCCGGTCACGCCAGTGAGGACTTTTCTTCTTAGCTTTGATTCTTTACGTAAGATGCAACCCTTCTTCTTTTGGCTTTCGAAGGTTATAGTGTAGGATACGTCTTCAAACTATACCACAAAAAGATACACCAATACAAACAATAAGTAGAGAAAAACTTGTTTTTACAACAATCTTTGTATAATATGATGCTCTCATCATACTAAGTTAATTTTGAGACGTGATTAGATATAAGTTAAAAGTATTTTTGAGAGTTTTTTTTTTATGAAAAGTATAAAACTTTTTTTTTTTGGTAAAACAACTCTCAAGAACACTGTTAACCTTATATCCAAATATCCAAACATGCTATTGGTGACGTTGCATGGTAAACTAGAAAAAATGTCACATAAGATGAAATATGAAATAAAATGAATGTAACAATTTTATAATTATATATGGATGGAAATAGCTAGATAGTAAAAACAAAATTATTTTGTGAATCTAAACAGGTGGTTATATATTAATTATAAGGAGATTAGAGACGATTTATAAGTACTTTGAGGGTAATGGGGCGTAAGGATTGGTGAAGAACGGAAAATCTTGATGGTGGTGGTGGTGTTGTTGGCTGAGTCTGTTGCTGCGCAGGAATGCCATTATCATCCAATTCTAAACTTGGTTTGATTTTGTTAGTGTTTGAACCCTCTGATTCATCGTGGACCGAGCTGGTCTCTTGTCGGGTTGTGATGGCTGGAATGTTTGGTGCAATAGTTGTTTCTTGCTCAGGGGGCATCATCTCAGAGAGTAGTTATCCACTCAGATATTAACCAGAAAGTACTAATGAGAAAGAAGAGTTATTAATTAAGAAGAGTACTACTAACTATTGTGTGTGTATGAAGATGAAGGGGCTAGGAGTAGAACTAAACCAGAAAGAATTAAGAGCAAGGTAGAGAGAGAGAGAGTCACATGAGAGAACAGGTGTATAAAGTGAGGAAGGCACGAGAAGCACACAAGGATGTGAATGTGATTGAATGATAACACAATATATAGTCTTAGGAAGAGAGACCACCATCTAACTGCTACTCTGTTGGTGTTGCTGTTGTTAGCTGTTCAATGATGTTATATTGTTGATTTTGTAATTTGTTGCGTATGCTCAAATAAGATTATCAGAATAATACTGTAATAGCATGGTTTCTGCCTTTTTGGTTTTACCTTTACAACGGGAAATGTATTGTATTGTTGATTGTTGATGGATGGATGGATATAACGGTATGCATTCAACACAGCCACGTGTGTGGACGGCATTTCGTTGATTCCTTATCTTTTCTGTGAAAAAAGTAATGCAGATTTTTAAAGTTTGCGGGGAAAAGGTTTGTAATAATACTAATAATCAAAACAACTTCGGGGCCCAATATCCGATTTCATAAAATCCACTTGTCGTCAAAGTATGAAAATGCATAATGCTTTTTCTTCTTCCACTCCATTGTCGCATATTTGCATGTATTTTTTACAATGGTAATAAACTAAATCAGTAATTTTTACTTTAGAGTATAGGTTCTAGGAATTATATATAATTAAACTATCATCAGTCAAGACAAGTTCTGCTATAGCTGGGGATTCTGTTTTGTTTTGCTTTACTCTTATATGTAGTTGGAGCATTAAAAATTGATATAATTATTAGAATGAAAAATAAAAATCGACTTAGCAGTAATCTTAATGGAACTATTTTACTATTAGATGATAAAGTGATGACCTTTCTCATTATGTAAGTAGTCAGTCATTGAGTATGTACTTTATTTTAGATAGAGCTACCCGAAAATATCTGAATAAAAAAGTAAAAAGTGAATACTTTTTTTTTTTTTTTTTACTAGTGCCCGGTTGCTTGAGAATAAAGGTGGTGAATTGAACAAAAACTACATAGGATCGATACATCAATTCCCTGTAATATTGTGAAATGCAGCTTGACATAAAGCAAAACATAATATCTATATTTCATTAAAAAAGACAGAGAAATATGTTTGATCTTTTAAAATGAGAAAAACATGTTCTTTTGGCACAACTTGTGCTGAAAGCAAAGGCCTTTGTTTTTTCAATAATATATTATGTTGCTTCTATAAAAAAAAAAAAAAAAAACATGTTGTAAGTGTAACAATATATATAATGAATATGAAATTAATTTCTTAAAAATTGAAGATAGTTATGAATTTTAACAGAA